>NJDC01065252.1:2437-13349 GCA_002245475.1 Calephelis virginiensis
GGGGGGGACAATTTGCGCATAAGTTTAAATATGTTCGAGGCAAGCAGGGCACACAACTTTCGACTCCCCCTTCCACACTCGTTGTAGATTTCTGCAATATTAGGGGAATACACTCCAACTTAACTTGAACGCCGTTCACTTTCACCTGGAGACGGCGAAGCCAGCCTTGCGTTTTTTGACTGAGACGCAAATATCTTCTCCGGCTGACACATCGTACCTCTCCTGCCCGGGGTATAAACTGGAACATTCATTTGTACCTCGGGCTGGCGTGTGCGCTTTCGTCAGAGAGGGTATTTGTTTCCGGCGCCTCGGCAATCTAGAAGGCAAAAACCTAGACAGGTTCTTTGGCTACGCGTTGACTGCTTAGACCACCCGCGTGTTACGCGTGCCTGTACAGGTCACATAGCGGCAATGCCGAAACAGACTGGCTCGTCGAGCACATGCAAATGGCTTCCGATTCTGTATCTGAGCAGATCCCATCCGCGGAGATCGTGATTCTTGGTGATTTTAACGCCCACCATGCTGATTGGATTGGTTCACGTTCCACCGATCATGCGGGAAGATCTGTTCACGACTTTGCCTTGTCCTATGATCTCACGCAACTGGTAACTTCGCCTACGCGAAATCCGGATGTGGCCCTCACTGTTAGACCTTCTGCTGACCTCTCATCCAGAGAACTTAAAAGTCTCTGTTAATGCCCCTCTTGGGTTCACGACTTTGCCCTATCCTAGGATCTCACGCAACTGATGACTTCGCCCACGCGAATTTTAGATGTGTCACTGATGTGGTGCTGCAGAGTATGGAACTTTACATTCCGTTCTCTTCAGTGCCTATTGGTGGCAAATCCCAGCCTTGGTTTAGTCGTCCCTGTAAGACGGCACTTAGCCATAAGCGGAAATGCTACCAGGCCTGGGCCACGGCAGCGAAGTCTTGCGACGAAAATACCAGCTCGATTAAAAAGGAGTATAATTCTGGCAAGCACAAGCACATTGGCATGATTGGGGAGATATTAGCTCGCTTACCTTCGGGAACAAGAGCGTTTTGGTATCTCGCGAAGGCTGTCCAAGGAAATTTCGCGAAGCCATCTTTACACCGGAGTGATGCCTCGCTGGCCCACGATGCGAAAGAGAAAGCCGAACTTCTAGGCTCCCTTTTTGCTTCCAACTCGACTTTAGATGACCATGGAAACACGCCGCCGACCATCCCGCGGTGTGAAGTGTCTATGCCAGATATAAAGTTTGTGCAGAGTTCAGTGCGTAGAACACTTATTTCATTGGACGTCAACAAGTTGAGTGGGTATGAGATGGTATCCCTCCGATTATTCTCCAAGTGTGTACTCCTGAGCTGGCACCGGTTTTAACGCGACTCTTCCGGCTCTCCTATTCATCGGGCATTGTACTGAACTCATGGAAGACCGCTTTAGTACACCCGATCTCTAAAAAAGGTAACCGCTCGGATCCGTCCAATTACCGGCCCATAGCTATAACTTCCTTGTTTTCCAAAGTTATGAAACCCATAACAAACTGCCAGCTCTTAAGGTACCTAGAGGAGCACCAGCTGTTAAATGATCGTCAATAAGGTTTCCGTCGTGGTCGTTCAGCTTTTGGTTTACTTAACACACCGATCGGCGCAAGCAGTCGAAAGCAAGGGAGAAGCATTGGCTGTCAGTTTGGACATAGCGAAAGCCTTTGATCGGGTGTGGCACAAGGCACTTCTATCGAAGCTTCCTTCTTACGGTCTTCCTGAGAAATTATGCACATGGATTACTAGTTTATTGACGGGGCGTAGCATCAAGGTCGTTATCGACAGTGTGTGCTCAGAGTCCAAACCTGTCAATGCTGGTGTTCCCCAAGGCTGTGTGATTTCTCCTACTTTGTTTCTTCTGCATATCAATGACATGTTGCAAATTAGTGACACTCATTGCTATGCAGACGACACTACCGGGGAAGCCTTATACATTGGCCGACATAATAAATCTCGTGAACATGTCATTGAGGGCCGGAACCAATTTGTGTCTAAAATTGACAATCTTTTGTCTGAAATTTCGTTTTGTGGCTAGCAGAATCTGGTGCAATTTAACCCTAGCAAGACACAAGTTTGCGCATTTTCCGCTAATGAGACTCCCTTTGTCGCATCTCCTCGATTTGAGAGCGTTTCCCTTACTGCCACAGCCTGCATTGGTATACTCGGCGTTGACATTTCGAGTAATGTTCAATTTCGTGGTCATCTGGAGGAGTAGGTTAAAATAGCCTCTAAAAAACTTGGGTGAGCTCAGTAAAAGCGAGACAGTAATTCAAGCCGACCCATTGCTTACAACTATATAAAGCGCAAATTCGGCCTCATATGGAGTACTGTTCTCAACTCTGGGCAGGGGCTCCACAGTACCAGCTCCTTCCGTTTGACCGCATTCAGCGTAAAGCAATTCGAATTGTCAATGACCGGGCAATTACCAATCGGCTGGATTCCTTGGCGTTACGTAGAGATGTTGGGTCACTCAGTGTTCTCTACCGCATCTATTATGGGGAATGCTCTGAGGAGTTGTTTGGTTTAATTCCAGCCGCTGATTCCTACCTTCACCATTGCGTCAGAGTTTAAGGTATCATTCCCATCATCTTGATGCGTGGCGATCTAAAATTGTGCGATTCCGAAGACATTTTTACCCTGTATAACACTTTTGTGGAATCAGTTATCGAGGGCGGTATTCCCCAACGATTATGACTTAGGAACCTTCAAGAAAAGAGCGTACTCATTCGTTAAAGGTCGGCAACGCATCTGTGATACTCCTGGTGTTGCGGATGTTCGTGGGCAGAGGTGATCACTTTCCATCAGGTGACCCACTTGCTTGTGTGCCTCCTCTTCTATAAAAAAATGTAAATGACTTCTCAAATCCAACTACGAATAGTCTTATTTAATGTCTGGACTTGTTAGCATTGAACAATGTTTACAAGATTTTTACAAATGTAACCATAGACATTTACAGAATAAGCATTATATTAATGTACTCCTAGTGAAGGTTGTGACACGTTTTCATCGTGTTGCCAGATATAAAGAAAAATAGTTCTGATATAATTAATTTCTACTCTATATACGCACTGAAATATTGCTGAAAATAAGATTATAATACAGCAAAAATGTTCTGTGTTCGCAAAACTTAGTTAAATATTATTTACTAGTCTTTTTAATATTTCCTGTGGGAAAAAATATGTGACGTTTGGCTTAAACAAAGGTAAGATTAAGTAAGGTTTATTTTTCAAGTCGAAGTTTGGCTTCCCGGGTTTCAGCCCTTGTTGCTTACATTGTAGAGAATAGTCTAATCCATTTAAATAATGATGTCTCGAGCTGAGCACACTGGTCACCAAGAAAGTTGTAAAAACCACAAGGTGAGCAACACATTAACCATTAACAACTCACTCAACAACAACAGTCGCCTCTGTGTTCTAGCGGTTCAGTTGTCGGACTTGACTGCATGAGGTCCCGGGTTCGATTCCCTGGTCGGGCAACAAAAAGAAAATTGGGTTTTTCCAATTTTCTAATAAAAAAAACGTTAGGGATTGGATATGTGCCCGGTTGGCGATAGGGTTGCCACCTATCACATTGTGAGACTTAGTGTCTTTGGCTAATGATGGTTGCCCTGGTTGTGCCTCTGCCTACCTCTTCGGTGATATGGACTTCCAAGTATATCTTACCTTCAGCCTCAGTCTTTTTTACAGTTTTCTGAATAACCAACTCATTACGGTCATAAAATTCTTGTATAGTTTCTGGCATCATGACATCCATTTTTATATAAGGTTTGTACCTATAATATTAAAAAAATATTTTTATATTTCAGGTGTAAATTTTTCACGATTGTGTTATCGTGCTTTTCTTCTTCATTCTTTGTTTGGATGAAGAGATTATTTGTAACAGGTCCAAGTCAAATTTAATTTAAATTTAATAATTTAGTATATAACAGCTTTCAACTATATATTAATACAGTTATAATTTCAACCCCATAAACACAAGTTCTCACAACCCGAATATAAAAACTATACATAACTAAATAACTAAGGATAAATCGTATTTACCAAAGTCAAAATGCTGAGTAATATCAGCTATTAACTTTTATCTTGCTATCACAAATTTCCACAAAAAAAAACATTACAACCGGATTAGTCTTCAATTACAAATAAATCAAGAGATTCGTCACTTCATTATTAATATCAAAAGTAAAAGTCTTAACCAGTGCGCTGTCCCGTTCATTTTGCTTCTTCAAAATTCATTCATGTAATTTATGCCTGAACAACCACAACATATGACATGCGCATGCGCAACTCTATAACGAGTAGCGCCTGCCGCTGGTGTGCTCTGATTCATATAATATACGGGTTAATATATTATGGGTTCGCGTGCAACGTTTCATACTTTTTATAATCAAAATGACAGAAAATTAAATTAAAATATTAAACTCAGAGAAAACTAACGAACTTAACAAGAATTGTGGGATTATAAGCACAAACCTAAGACAAATTAATAAAATAGTGACGATTTGAAAAGTTACTTTAGACATCCATACGATTTTTTTTTGTATGATGTAACACAGATACTCACAGATGTAGACGATAAAACGCATGCGTTGCATGCACGCAACTTTGACACGCAAAATGAAGATGAAAGCGAATGGGTATGCGCTAAGTATAATTTCTAATAATTATTGACAAAAAAACGTTGACAGTAAACGTGACTCACTCTAGATCCACATTATATCCAGCTTTTGCCAATTCTTGAGGTGTCATGAATGGACACATTCCTTTAGATATGTGCCAATTCTTGAACTCAAACAATCCCGCATCAACTTTTATTTTTACGGACGGATCTGCATTTAAGCCTGTAAAAAAACATTTCCAGATTGATTTTTTTTCTACAAATATACCAATAAATGTTGTCATCGTCAATATACATGTTGAAAATATTTTTAATGGGGATACAAGTGGAATTAGCTACTAAAATGAAAACTAGTTGATTTATTAATGTGCAACGGGAACAACTGATAAATAAAAAATAAACTGGAGTTGAGCTGTTCACGCCGCTCGCTGAACTCTAGTCACATACCCAGCAGCAAGTGATGCGCTGTAGCCACGCTCCGCAGCGCGGCCGAGCTGTACACGTGTGTGAGCGTCACGCCGGCCGCCCGCAGCCCCTCGCCCACTAACCGCGCTTGCAGTTCGCCCACGCGGGTCAGTGGCGTGTCCGCCGCGTACGCTTCGGGCCCGCCCGCTCTGAAACGAATAATAACAATTTATCTATAAAATTTCTTTATTTAACTGGTGTAAAACAAGGAATTAGATCTAACATTCGATAGACTCCACATGGTGAAATAACTGTATGATACTATGCTAATTGGAGTGAATATAGTTTGACGGTACCAGTTGCACTTTATTCGCAAGATTAAAACGTCTAGATGTATTATGAGAACTCACCTTTCAGTCAGCTTCTCAGGCATGTTAAGGTCTTTTCTAGCGTATGTACCGTTTTTGTCAAAACAGTAAGGAACCCACGGACCGTACGTCAAATCTACGCGTTCACCGTGACGCATGCCAAATATCCAGCGGCGATTCATTTTCTTATCGTTACTCGAGTTGTTCATCTGAAGATAAAACACGGAATGATGTAAAACTTTGAAACAATAACGCTGTTATAACATATTGATAAGAAGTAACATTTTATCAATTGCTCTTTAGTATTTTATCAGAAAACCGACGACCCTGTTATAATAATTCATCAAACTTTCAACATTAATGTTTTTATCATAGCTGAAGCTTGTTTTGTGGAATTCCTAAATACTAATACGTTGACGATGGAAAGGTTCAATGACATTTATTTATAACTATTTTCCACCCGTGGCTTCGCCTGCTTGCCAAAAAAAATGTCTATGTCTTATTCTGATGTATGTATAAACAATATTATTGCAAAGTTTCATTCGAAGGTATTTTGCTTGATTAAGTAAAAAGGATCGATTTATCCTCACAAACTTTAAATTAGTAGGACATATTCCAAAATTTGCTGAACTAGCTGTTGATTTTGAATATGACTTGAATACTACTTAGTACTGCAACTTGCAAGTACATGTTTTAAAAAATGAAATGAAGTAATTTTGATTATAATGACTACCAAACAGATTTATATTACAAGACATTATAGGTCATACAGCTTACCAATCTGACGGGTATTATCTTATGAAGATCAATCACTAACCTTGCTTATTCATGTTGGTCATACAAAAATTTTTGATACTTATAACTGTTTGTTGCTCAATTGTGCAAAATTTACCGCCAAGCAACTTGCCTGGATGAGGATTTATCGCCTTCCCTATTCCTGCCACCATAAAATAAGTTAGCTGGAAGACTTGCATATTAGGCTTAACACCACGGCTACAGGACAGCCTCACCTGTAACATTAAAGGTGTCTATAGGCCATGATTGTCTCTAACCATCAGAAAAGCCGTTTTTTATCTTATTACATAAAAACTTATTGACGTATACATAAACTAGCTGATGTAAAATTACATATTATAGTATATGAAAAAAGTAAGCCCGATAGCCTATCGGGTTTACTTTTTTCATATTAATTAATTAATGAAGTTTAATTTATTACCTTTGCAGTAGCACTAACAGCAGCATCGCCGTTTTTCTCTTTCCCGTTTGCTGTCCAATCGTTGCTTGTGCCTACAAATCCAAAAAAATGCAAATTATAATAAAACATAGGTAAGGCACCATTTTGTCTCCGTGTTGGTCCTGGCTGAATAGATCATCTGCTTTCCTGATAGGCAACTCGTAAAAGGCGAACATAGGCTTATCGTCACTAACACCGTGACATCTGCGGCATTTGCGCCAGAGGTAAAATTGTAAAAACCAATTAATTAAAAAAAAACAGCATGGCATCTGACTAAGTGCTAGAGTTTCGCAGCGACTCGTCTGGATTGGTACTTCTGGCTTACCTACTTCTGCCGCCATAACGTCAGTGCTTGCAGTGTTCCGGTTTGGAGGGTAATGTAGCCGGTAAATTTACTTTTTCTCGAGGCATAACATCACTACGTACCATTACCACCTTGGACGTATCTCGGCAGCGATAATTTCTCAGGAAATCCGTCTGCTTGTTTGCCTTCCAATGTAATAAAAAATCAGCCACACTCTTAATACATACTGGTTAAAAGTCTGAGTTCAAACCTTTTTTACTTTATACTTTCAAGCTTGTAGAACCAATTGTCAGCCATGGCGTTACCAAAAAAATACTGGCTACTAGATACCATCGAGGAAAGAGCTTACTCGTTTCTAAAAGGTCGACAATGCAGATGGTGCATTTTTTTGTGAACGTCGAAGATTATTTTCCATCAGAAGAACTATTTGCTTTATTGCCTCCTCTTCTATAAATAAATCATACCGCCGGAATTTCTCTCGTGTTGGTCCGAGTCTCCTGTGTAGAAAAGACCATCTGCCTCCCTGCCAGGAAGCTCGTGGGAGATGGGCAAAGGCTAAACGGGCCATTACCAACAATTTAGAGAGTAAGGTCGATAAACTTGTATAATTGGCAAAACACCTTGCCCAGAACACAGCAACCCACCTACATCTCTTACCATCAGGAAATCCTTATAATTGTTCGCTATCTTAAAAAAACTTTAAATAAAAGAAATGCAATTCTACAAACCTTGTGTTGAGTCAACAAATCCATTTTTAATAAAATCTGTGTGCCAATATTTGTCCCACTGTTTATATATTTCATCCGACTTCTCTTGGCCTAACATCTCAGAATCTTCATGTGGATACGCAGCCATGTTTATGTCTTTGATCGGTTTAGATGTAACGTCTTAAAAGTCGTAATAAAAAATAAGATAGTTGTTAAAAGTTAAAAATTACTTTTAACCCTGGCCTACCACCGTAGATATTACTGCAACCATAGCATTAGTGCTCGCTGCTTTCGTGTTTAAAAGAAGGGAACCTGATAGTTTTATACAAGTGGCCGAAGATCTCGGCAGTACGACAAAGACACACCAGTAACATCTATGGTGTCTACAGGCGAATGTTGTCTCTTATTAACAGATTAGACGTGGGGTTGATTGTCATTTTACTTATAATATATAAAGAATTCCTATTTTTCCGAACCCCAAAACAGCCAATTGAAGTCTAATCGACAAAAAAAACACCACTGACAAGCACTGAATAAATATTTCATATTTATACATATTTCATATTTTAATTTCATATCATCCTTATTATAGGAAATGTGCTAGAATTTGAATATTACAAATGGATTATACTAGCAGCCTGTTCTAACTTCACACAGGTAAACATACATATTAAACCTTCCTCTTGAATTATTCCATTTATTTAAAAAGACCACATCAAAATTCGTTGCGTAGTTTTAAAGTGGAAAGCGACTCTTTTATACAATGTAGTGATTGTTATTATACATGCATCTTGAAGCATGCTCGTAAATCAATAGATGTTATATTAACATAGAAATACCAAATCAAATTAAATATAAGCACTTAAACGTTTTGGTTTAGGTGTTTATACACCACAAAATACAAACACCACTATCTAAGTACAATATCCTGTACATATATGTATCCTTGACACTGTTCAAAATCGTACCCGAACCTTGTAGATGATCAGTGACATTGAGGAGGTAAAACAATAATTTTACTTAAATGTTTATTTTTACCATAAAATAGCTTTTATTCTATCTTCTTTTTGTACTCGCAATGGTTTAACCTTGTCTATATACATGCAAATACATTAAAAATTGGAGTGCAAGTTAATAAATGCATATATGAATACATGATATTTATACGTATATGAATATGTATACAGATACCACATGTTTTACAATTTTGTCTCTCTGTCTGTTGGTTCCAGCTAATATCTGAAACAACTGGACCTATGTTGTATCTTATGGCATTCTTCTCTGGGTAAGCTTGGCCGAGGTAAACACAATATTTGTCTTGCAAAAGAGGGCTATACGGGCAATTTATAACTTAGGCCCAAGAGTTTCCCTCAGGGAAAAGTTTAAAGAAATAAAAATTCTAACGGTGACTTCTCAATATATTTTCAATTTTTAACTCGATATATGTATATAAAAATATAAATTTGTTTAAGAAAAATTGTGATGTACATGCTGTAAACACAAGGAATAAAAACAATCTTGTTGTGCATACGTCTCGTCTCCACAGAATCAGTAATTCTTTTATGTGCCAATGTATACGTTTTTACAATAAACTTCCCGAGCATATTAAAGACTTACCATTTAATAAATTTAAAAAATGTATTAAGATAAAGTTGTATGGTAAGGGTTATTATAAGATTTCAAAATATTTAGAAGACAGAAATGCTTGGGATTAATTGCTCCTCATGTCAATCTCTGCAAATGATTTGTAAATGTAATAAACTTTTGTAAATTAGATTTATAAGAAAAAAGACAAGCCCGCTGAGTTTCTTTCGCCGGATCTTCTCAGTGAGTGGCCGCGTTTCGATCCAGTGGTAGTTTTTAGAATTATATAGACACATTACAATAATCTTTGTTTAGATCTACGTAATAAAAGCTAATTTGAATTTGAGATTTTCACTGGCAGGTAGCTGATGTAATATGGAGTAACTTAGGTGCTAGTTACTTATATTTAAAGAAATCTAAATTAACTAAATACCCATTTTGATAAATAACACGCGGACGACGTTATGGACACAACTAGTATTTATAAATACTTGAGTTTTTCCTTAACATTATCTCTATAATAACATTAGAAAATGTTTCAATTAATAAATTAATAAATTTAATAAAAACTTACTTTTTATGCAATTGATTAGCAGTGTACGGACTTGAAAATGTACAACCAGTTGCAAGGAATGATGTTTGCACTCAGCTGGATAATTCACACCTAAAAGGAAAGGATACATAAAAAAAATATAAAATACTGATTTTACTATCTGACTTTATTGCAAGATATCAAGTCTGATAATTTTATAATGCCACTAGATATGAATCAGGACAGGCTTTCCAGCTTTAGGTTTGATTTTCTTAAAGTACCTATGTGTTGTCTCTTTCTGTGCTTGAAGTTATTACTACTGCCCCACCACAAACTTTTTCCATTTGCATCCCCTCCTAGAATTATGTTTTTCGTTGTACTTGCTTTGATGATCCTTTTCAATTGTTCCATGTACTGCGAGATGTCGATATCTGGCTCAAAATAGAAAGAGATCACTAGTATTTCCCATGCCTGTGTTCGAATTTTTGCGGTAACAACAACCGCGATGTTTGCAGTGGTATCTGTGGGGTATTGAGTTACACCAATATCCTCGTCAAATACCGCGATCGCTACCTTTGTGGGTTTTTCATTGGGCTTTTAGCATTGGAAAACGCGCGCTCCCTTGTGATCTCTCAATCTACCCCCCGCTCCGACATATCGTCGTTGATACTGCAATACCGCGTAATTAACAACGGATAATACCGCGTAACTACAAAATAATCAAAGGTTTGATTTGGCGGGAATGGGCTAATGATGCTTATTGGCTGCGTATTACATTCACAGTTCAGCATATTGCTGATTCTATAAGTGACCAATCACAAATAGTTAAAACCGCGTGAGCGTACCTGTCAAAATGATTTGACGAATACCGCGAATACCGCGCATCAGGATCCTGTTTCTCGTATAGACGTATTTTCGCACTTAACACATACAAAATGTTTGCATGTGGGTGTGCTGATATAGGCTGCACTACCAAAAAAATAATATACATACAAGTGTTATCAAAATATTGTTATTTATAATATATACGTTATATTTTAATAAATAGCTCATTAATCAATTAATAAGGGAATTGCTGATATTTCATATTATTTATTTGAAATAACCGGTCACACTGGCCTGCGACTTTGTTAGAAA
>NJDC01065438.1:0-14854 GCA_002245475.1 Calephelis virginiensis
CCGCCGGATACGCAGCTATCTAGATTGCTTGAAATCCATTAGATTGAGATACATTGGCCCTAAATCACATCAGCAATAAACAAAAAAGTATAAAATAAAAATAACTACGTTAAAATAAACCGACTTCAAAACTTAAAAGAATTTAACGTAGTTATTTCGTATGAGACGTTAGTTGATTCTTTTTTAGAAAGACAAATTTTTTTATATTTAATTCAAGGTGGTCCCATATTAGTTTTATCGACATAAGTGAAAAATTTATGCATCATAACTTAAAAAGCACTAGTAGCATGTTGATAAAATTTTCGTGTGACAATTTCAGAGTCATTTGATGCAATAATCGCAGTATCTTTAGGCCCATATCCATGAAGAGATAGACAGAAGCACAACCAGGGCACCCACGATTAGCTAAGGACACTAAGTCCCGCAATGTGATAGTTGGCAAGCCTATCACCAACCAAGCACATATCCAATCTCGAGCAAAACTTTTTTTATTTCAAAATCGGAAAAAACACATTTTCTTTTTGTTGCCCGACCTGGAATCGAACTCGGGACCTCAGGAAGTCAGGTTCAACACATGGACCGCTAGACCACAGAGACGATCATTTGATATCATTTGAAATAGTTGAAGTCTGTTTTTGCATTTTTACTGCGCTTAATTATTAAGCCGCGGAGTATTTACGTCAATGTTTTCTCAACAATTTTGCGGTAACAGGGTTTAACTTAATCACACTTTAAAACTGTTTGTAACAAATTGTAAACCTCGTAATTAATATAGATCATTAATTTGATTAAATTTTACAAATATTTCAATACTAGCGGCTGTTACCCGCGGCTTTGCTCGTGTGGCAGTTTATATATTTACTGATGATTATAGCCCATTAATAGGGACTTTCATTAAACTTTCAACCCCTACTTCACCCCCTTAGGGGTAGAATTTCCAGAAATGCTTAAATATGTATCTACACGTTTTAATAAATAGCCCAAAAATAATTTTTCATGTTTCTAACTTAAAAAATGACGGTTTTCCATACAAACTTTTAACCCCTTTTTCACCCCCTTAGGGTAAAACTTTCCAAAATTTCGCCCTTAGTGGGTGTCTACTCAATAACATGACCCTACTTACCAAATTTTAAGGCTATAACTCTAACTGCTTTTGCTCGACGATAATGAATCAGTCAGTGAGGACATGTTATTTTATACATACATATCTTCACGCCAAGTCCCTTACGGGGTAGGCACGGAATATCGAGTGCCAGACCTCACGATCCTGACAAACCTGTCTTGCTTCCTTCACATTCATAACCCTTTTCATACAAACACGCCGGTTTCGGAGACTCTTGACACCACCCTCGGATAATATCCGATTGATCTGATCGTGAAATGTTATTTTATATGTATAGAATTTTATAATACTAGCTGACCCGACGAACAGTACCAATTGACATTGATAGCTACTGACAGTCTGTATGGAAATAAGAATATGTTGCTTTTCCTATTTTCCTTGCAATTTTCCTTTTTTTTCTCTTAATACGATCTTCTCTTGACAATAACCAACTCCACAAAAAAACGAGTTGCACTCCGGGAGTGCCGGCAGAAATGAAAACTTGAATATTAAAGTTGTGCATTTTTGATATTTTGGAATCATTTTGCACGAATTGCTTTAATTATCAGTATGAAAGTACTATCATTCATGTGATAGAATATAATATTCATTGATTGCGCTATCGTACACAAACACGACAACACGAACATTCGCGCAAGCGCCATGCGCCGCCTTGTTCGCACAAGTGCCCTGCGCCGTCTTAAGAATTTACGTCTTACAAAATTTCAGGTCAGTTTTTAAACATTCCAACAAAAGTGCGCAACGCCGCTAAAGAAGTTTTCACTTCAAAAATTAGAAAAATTGGTCCAGCAGACCTGAAATGATGCGAAGAGCACATGAAATGGGGATTTATTTATATGATTATATATATAAATTACTAGCTGTTCCGCCGCGAATTTATCAACGTAGAACAGTTACAATTTTCATTTAAACTTTCATCCCCTATATAGTCTTTTGGGGAACAAAATAGCCTTTTTGTATGATATTGGAAGGCAAACAAGCAGACGGATTTCCTGATGTTAAGAAATTCACGCCGCCTAGAGACACCAAAGGTGGCAATGGTGCGTTGCCAACATGAGGCCCGAGTGCTAGGCCTCGAGCAAAACTAAGTTTACCGACTACATTACCCTCCAAACTGGAACACGTCATGACGTTATGGCGGCAGGAATAGTTAAGACGGTGGTACCAATCCGGACGAGTCGCTGCTAAACTCTACCATCTAGTCAGATGTCACGGTGTTAGTGACGGTGAGCCTATGCTCGCCTTTTACGAGCTGCCTGGCAAGGAAGGCAGATGGTCTATTCTAGAAAGGAGCCCGGACCAACACGGGGAAAAACTAAGATCTTCCTTTGTTTGAATCCTTTGTTTGAACTCAGATCTTTAGCTAAATGCATATCAAATTTCATCAACATTGGTTTAGTGCTTGAGACGTGAAAGAGCAACGGACAGAATTTTGCATTTATATTGTTATTAAGGATATGGATATACACGCTATCTAAATAATTATACAATACAATTTAGGAAGAAAAGTTGGTATCTATGCGAATGTAGAAAGAAAGAAAAGCAGAAATAGGTGGATATAACAATTCGCTTGGCTATTACCGTCATGTTAGTATGAAAAGTATACTGAAGTGAAGGAAGCTAGGCAGATTCGCAAGGATCATCAGACTTGCGCTCAATACTCTCTGCCTGCTACGCAAGAAAGTTGGCGTGAAGGTATATGCACATTAATAAATATGCAAATATATTTTAACGCACGTATACTACAAGATAAGAATTTTCATTTAATTTCAGCAAACTTATAAGAAAGAGTGAGTTTAAAAATTTGTGGGTTTTGGTTTATGAAAATAAATTGTCACCAAAAACATGAAAATCACAAGGAGATAGCCCGAAAATAACGTAGGTCTGATCATGGGTATCAATGGATGCCATTTGAGTTTTTCTAGATCGTTGTACTTGAACATATTCGATCCTTAAAGCTATATTACTACTGGACGTTACACTCCTACGACTCCTACTAAAAATCAGATGTCATATCCAAACATTGCTGACTCTCTCTAATGTATTGACCTCTCTTTCGTATCGACTTTGCTAATTGACATCTCAAGAGTTTTGGCGCCATCGAAAGAAATGTCGAAGTTTTTCATTATTGAATTTCGTGTTGATATTGAGTTAAATTAGTCAATTTTGGTAGCATTTTGTTCAGTGAAAGTGCACAAATGAAGTTATCATGAAGAAATTAGCGTATCGTGTATTTTTACGTTCCCGCCAAATATCATTACATGAGCTTGAGTAATGAGGCCACCGCTTTACCCAAGAGCTTGACATGACTTACTGACGACTTATGACTGATGATTAATTATAATTGATTAAAATTGAAATAAAACTTGATACAAATTTCTACTTGACTAATGGCAAAATACTAACGTATAGGTCAAAACCTAAAGAAAGAAAGAAAGACATCTCAAGATTCTTAGAAAAAAATACCTGTATATTAGAGAGAGAGATCTCTAATATACGGGATATTAGAGAGAGTAAGTAATATTTTGAAATGAAACCAAGTCTTTGTTAGGAGTGTAACCGTCTCTGTGGTCTAGCGGTCCAGGTGTTGGGCTTGACTGCATTGATTTTGAAATTTGATTGAAAAATTAATGTTGCTCGGGATTGGATGTCTTGCCACCTATCACATTATGGGACTTAGTGTCTTCGGCTAGTTCTGAGCTTGTTGTGCCTCTGCCTACTGCTTTGGGTATATAGGCGTGAAGATACTTTTTTTGTAACTTTCAGTAGTAATATAGCTTCGTGGGTCGAATCTTCAAGTACACAACCATCTAGAACTTTCCAAATGCTACCCATTAAATAAATATGAACATCAGTCAAAGAAGCTTTAAATTTTAGAAGACGCCAGTATTTGCGCTGTAATGTTGTAACTTCCTTAAAGTGATGCGGAAACTTTTAAATCCAACAGTTATTTGACAAAGGTTTCCGTAAACATATTACGTAGAAAAGATGTATAATATAGTGTACAGTCAGTTTCCTAACTTTACTATAAAGTTCTGTTTCCAATGCTAAAAATTAGAATGTTACAAACCAACAGCTTTGCTATCAACTAGCTCGTAAGAAACCAGTTTAGTTTTTTTTTTCAGTTACATCATAACTAACACTAAACTAACTGATAGAGATCATAACCAGAGCTATACTTCTATTTTCAGGTGTGTCGCCAGTCGATAGCCTAGTTGATATGGAGATTGAGAAAAATGTCAGGAGCCTCATGCTTTCGACTTTTTGACTCGCCTTTTATTTCCTGCATAAATAGTATCAAAGTAGTAACAATAGAACTAAAATAATTAAAAAAGAAAGTCAAGTTAAAAACATAAGCCTGTTTGTTTGCTTTATATTTCTCAACATTTTAGAATCTTTAGGGTAGGACAGCTGCCCCTTTTAGTCCCCCTTGGCGACGCCCTTGTCTATTTGTAACCATTGTTTCAGTATTCACAGTACAAAATGTAGTATCTTACTGAAGGGCAGAGTAACTGATGATCTAACTTGCACAAAATCCTTAACATATACTGCCTTATTAATAAACACGGAGTAAAGTACTCCAAGGTTTAACCTGGTATTATAGTTTTTATTACAATGTGATACAGACTATAATATCAACTTAATCTTACACCTACCCTACACCACGTTTATTAATAAGACAGCTTGAGTTTGGCACCGCTTCAAACTTTAATAACTGTTCTTGGCTGGTTTTTTCTTCCATCAAAAAAATGGTTTACTTATATCAGGTATCCTAAAAACATATCTTAAGCTGCCCGGGAATCGAAGACGAGACCTCTTACACTCAACACTCTAGATTTGATATGTGTCCGATTGGCAATAAATTTGCCAGGCCAAAAAAACACAGGTTGAACATATGTTTAACTAAACACTGTCTAAAATTGAATTCTGGTGCTGCTGCTACGTCATCTACGTGCATATTATTGGTTGGATGTTAATTTTCCACAAAGTTAAGTACACTGGGGCTGATTCCGTATCTTTTCTGTGAGGATTACTGGGTAAAATGTACATCAAATAGCTGTCTAATGACTGTTTTGTATTTGCTATCTCCTGTGACCAACAGAAATGCAATAGAGATAGAAAATACAAAACACGTCATTTGACAGCTATTTGATGTACACTTGACCCAGTGATCATCACTAAAAAGATATTGAATAGCCCGATATCAACACTTTTTTCTTGGTAAAGCTGGAAATACATTATCAGCCGCGTCCAATGATATGTTTCCACTTTCCAGTTTAAGGCGGCATAGATTTAAAATTCGAACTTTTGAAATTCAATTTGTCTAAGTGCCATTTTTTTTAAAGTTACTTCGCACTGACAAATTAAAAAAAAAGCATCTTCACGCCCATATCCCCGAAGAGGTAGGCAGAGGCTCAACTAGGGCACCCACGACTAGCCGAAGATACTAAGTCCCACAATGTGATAGGTGGCAAGCCTATCGGCAACCGGGCACATTTCTAATCCCGACCAACATTTTTTTTTAATTAGAAAGTTGGAAAAATCCAATTTTCTTTTTGTTGGCCGACCCGGGGTTTGAACCCGGGACCTGATGCAGTCAAGTCCAACAACTGAACCGCTAGACCACACAGGCGACTTTCCAGTTTAAGGCGGCATAAATTTAAAATTTGAACTTTTTATATTCAAATTGTCTAAGTGCCATTTTTTTTAAAGTTACTTCGCACTGACAAATTAAAGGATAGAGGAAATAAAACTAAATCTATCAAACATTTCGCTACCTGCCAACGCAATCAACGACAAAGGCGGATTGACCCAAAACTTTGTGACCTCCTAATTAAAATTAGTGAAACAACGTAATAAAGTGAATGCTTATTCGAAAATGTGGGTTTAACATGCTAGGAAGTTGGGTAAACCAGAATATTATTAAATAAAAGATTTATGTATATGTGAGACACATATGTGTATACTTATGTGTATGTCATAATTGACACACTACTAGTGTTGGTCCGGACTCCTTTGCAGAATAGGCCATCTGCCTTCCTGATAGACAGTTCGTAGAGGGCGAGCTTAGACTTACCAATACTAACACCGTGACATCTGAATAGGTGGTAGAGTTTCGCAGCCACTCGCCCTGATTGGTACCACCGCCTTACCTATTTCTGCCGCTATAGTGTTGACGTGCTCCTGTTCGGGGAATAAGGTAGCGGGTAACCTTACTTTTACTCGGGGCGTAACATACCGGCCGCAAGTGGGCAACGCACCATTACCATCTTTGGTATCCATAGGTGGGGTGAATTTCTTACCATCAGGAAATCAGTCTGCTTGTCTGCTTTTCCAATATCACAAAAAACCCGTAAACTAATTTAAGTTATCGATACTTTCATTCAATGATAATAATACCTATACAGAGACAAAACACATTTAGTGCTGTCCAATTAGTTTGGACATGACATTTCTACAAACTTTTAATCTACTTGGAAAACGTCAGATATTAGATAGGTTTAAAACTGTTCATCTCTTTTCTTTTTATTTCACTGAAAAAAGATAGCAAACACCTAAAATAGGTTTAGCTGGTCCTCAGCAAAATTACCATATTTGATTGTCTTTATAAATATTGTTTAATAACATTCTTTAGTTTTCTAATATTCTTAAAAAATATCTACAATAACTATTTCTGTAGTTCGATTAAGTAGTTTAATCATTACTTTACTTTCAACTCTGGAATTCTCTGCCTTGTGAAATTCGGGTAATTCAATCATTGTCCTTAGATAGAGGCTTAGGATTTAGTATATAATTGACATGGTGACACATTATTCACAATTAGTATTTTAGTGCTAGCGTTTTCTTATATACTGTAGGTATTTGCATTGTACACTGTATGTTTTAAATTTCTTTTTATCATTTTCTCGGTTTGGGTTTACTGAAAAAAATGTTTTTTTAGAGTTTTTAATTTTTGTAAAAGCTGAGCTTATTTTTTACAAAAATTAAAAACTTTAATTAACACGGAGCCCGGCCTGTGTATAGAGCATAAGGAGCAGTCGTTTAGGCTGCAAGGGTCGCTAAAAATTCAAGTGCAACTCATCTTTTATAAAAACCAAAAACTTTAAGTAACACGAATCCGGCCCTGTGTAGAATGAATGCAGCAATCAGTGCCAGGTAGCAAGGGACACTAACAATTCAAGTCCAACCCAAAAATTAAGTAAGCACCGACTACAGGGCAAAAGAACATCTCGCTCTACCATAGGCTACAATCGGCTATGTATATATTATATTTTATTATTTTTAATTAAAAATTTAATCATAATAAAATATAAAAAATCCCATGAACGCAAAACGCAAGAAAATAACCTTAAAAAACCTACTTCAAAACTTTAAAAAGTGAAAATTAATAAAGATATAATACTAATTATATATTTCTATAAATTTTAAAGAAAGAAAAAATTTCGCCCCAGACAGGATTTGAACCTGTAACCTTTCGTCTCAAGCCGACGAATGCTCTAACCAATTGAGCTACTGAGGATTCAAGTCCCGTTTCGAAATTTTTAATTCCTTTCTAACCCGTTAACTAATTATATACTTTGAATAATTTACATGTGCTATTTACTAATAGGTTTGAAGATAATACTTAATAAGCAAGTATTAAAATATTAGCTTGGCACCGACTTCAAACCACTAAATAAATAAATAACACTTATAAATCATACGTGGTATATATATAATATATTAGTAATAAATCTTAATTATGTTTTACTTTATAGTTTTAAAGTCGGTTTTTGTTAACGTAGTTATTTTATCTAACACTTTTTAGTTTATTGCTGATATGATTTAATTTAATAAAAGTAGATATCGGGATAGATGATTCAAATAAAAATACTCACATAATAAAAACTAATGGTCCCGAAGCAAATTTTTATGGGACCAATTCGAAACTATACTGCATCAACCAAAAAATAATTATGTAAATCGGTTCACAAACGGCAGATCTCGTCGAAATCAGTGTACGTTCATAAAAAATATATATCGGCCGAATTGACAACCTCCTCTTTTTTTTAATTCGGTTAAATAGTGCTAAAACCTCTTCATGACGAATATCAAACTGATAATTGTACTTTCAGTATCAATATAAAATAACTTGAACAGAAATACAAATACTTAACATTTTATTCTTTAAAAGCAAGAAAAGATAAAATCGCTCCCTCACTGTATTGTCTAATACGTCCTTTTAATACACCAGAAAGTTCGGTGAAGTTGTAAAAAATCGTAAGATTAGCAACAAATTAGTCATTCAAAAAAAATGATACACCATAGTAATTACTTCTCAATATCGTAATATTAAACCGGAAGTCAACTCGGCTGAATTATATAACGTTCACAATGAAATATTCCTTTTTATATACAAATCTCATTTTGTACTAAGCTCGAAATATAAAAGTACTGCGTGTGGAATGAAAGTGGATATCTATACTAATACTAGCTGAAATATTATTAAAGCAAAAGTAATTGTCTGTCGGTCTGTCTGTGTATCTGCTACGATTTCACGGCTAAACCGCTAAACCGGACTTACAAAACTAGACCATCTGCTTTCCTGACAGGCAGCTCGTAAAAGGCGAGCAAAGGCTTGCCGTCACTAGCACCGTGACATCTGACTAGGTGTTTCGCAGCGACTCACCGCCTTGGCAATTCCTGCCGCCGTAATGTCATTACGTGATCCGGTTCGGAGGATAAGGTAGCCGGTAAACTTACTTTTGCTCGAGGCATAACATCCCAGCCTCAGATACAGAGAAAACAGGTCGCCATGAACTTTCTTACCATCAGGAATCGGTCTGCTTGTATGCTTTTCAATATTATAAATAAGAAACTTGTATTCTACAAACAAATTATTTTCATTTCAGTTCATCTCATTTTTATTGCATATACTATATTACACAACTGTACATTTTTAAAACAAAAATATTCAAATGTGAAAGATTTTGCTGTAATAAATGATTTTATTTTTTTTGTGGCACAAATAAAAAAAAATGCTTTTTGAAATGCAAAGTGTGCAAAGGAGCACACGGCTTTCCAGATGGGAAGAGATAACCGTGGTCTTTAGACACCATAGACCTTACAGGCGCGCCGGTATCCTGTGGCCGGGATGTTACGACTATTGTGTTAATCTACCGGATACCCTACCCTCTGGGCCGGAACATGACATGGTAGTCTTTATGGTATGGCGGTGGATCTCTACCCAGACAACTTGCCTCATAGTGCTCTACCACCAGAGTTCTTGTTACTAATGACCTAAATTTTAACCAGTGCGCGCCTTTTTCAAGCTGCCTGTCAGAGAGGCAGATGGTTTATTCTACTTAGCGGCAAACTATCTTCCTCATATGTTTTAGATATAAGTTTTTGCATAATTTAACATACTATTCCAGGGTATAACTGTTTGTGTACAAGCCTACTAATGTAATAAATGCGAAATTTTGTATGATTGTTAATCCGTAACGCAAAAACTCCTGAACCACTTGAATTACTAATTAATCACTTGAATTAACTAGTAAAGAAAATAAAGTAAGGTGTCCTGTAGAGCAAAAACACAGGAAGTCGTTTCCCCATTGTACTGACTGATGTCCTTTAATACCATAGTAATTAATTCTCAATCCCGTAATTGATATTGAGGAACTCACTTCGGTTCGAGGATAAAACGTTCACAATAAAATATTTCCTTTTCCTTGGCATGTTCATTTTTATTGAAATCCCAACCATTGTGTGAACCATTTCTATAGAATTATAATTTATTTTTTGTGAACCAAAAAGCTAAAGTAAAGCTTTTTTACTTCCAAAGATCAAATTCGTGGAAGTAATTAACTATTAAATATTTAAATACGTACCGCCTTAATAATGGAGTAGGTTTTGGCACCATCGAGAGAAAATATGGTTGAAGTTTTTATAATTATTGAATTTTATGTTTAAATTAAATGAAATTAGTCAATTTTGGTGGCATTTTGTACAATTTTGTTCAGTGAAAGTACACAAATGAAATAATCATGAAGTAATTAGCGTATCGTGTATTTCCCCGTTGGCGCCAAATCTCACTATATGAGCTTGAGTAATGAGGCCACCGTTTTACTCAAGACCCTGACATGAGTTATTGACGACTTATGACTAGTTATAATTGAATCCCGTTATTGTTAAATTTGATGCAAATTCCTTGACTTGACTAATGGCAAAATATTAACGTGAATGCTAAAACCTAAAGAAAGAAAGATGAACATGGAGTATAGTATTCCAAGGTTCATTCAACCTGGTATTGGAGTCCTTATTACAATGCGATACAGATAATACTTTCAATTAAAATTTACTTATTTTGTAGTCTTCTGTAGTTAAGGTTTATTGTAAATGAATATCGAAAGGCATATTTACACTACGACAACAGCTACCCCACTCAATCCACAAACTGAAATGCTCCACCTATTATCTGGAATACAAACATTGTTTTTTTTTATTATTTTGACATGGGCGTAACCATTGGGCTTTACCACCTTGATGGTTAGGCATCTGCAACTGATTGCTTCTCATGCACCTTCTTGAAAGGAACAGTTAAACCCTGGAATGTTCTCCCTTGCATGGTTCTTCAACTGAATTTTGACCCCGGGGATTTTGAAATAAGGGTTAAAACTAACTAATTAAAGGCTGGCACCGCATTATCTTTCGGCAGCCAATTCGTATCTAGCTAGCACGCGTGCTTGTTTTTATTGAAAACTAGCTGTTACCCGCGTTGCCGAGTGGTTAATGATCCCACAGGAACATATTTTCGGGGCAATACTATAATCCAAATTACCTTCAATGTATGTGCCAAATATCTTAAAAATCGGTTCAGCAGTTTTAGCGTGAAGGAGTAATAAACAAGCATACTTTAAATACTACTTATGATATTAGTAGGATATAAAGTTTTATTTATTTGTATTTAATCATAATCCGATTTCATAAAACCGGGTTCAAATTATTCAAAATCAGACTTCAAATCATCAAACCAGTCATGTCAAGTCTTATTTGGAATGACTAGCATCCATACCCAAACGCATCGAAAAATATTTGGCGGCACCCAGAAAACAAACAATATATTTTTTTCTGAATACTTCACTTTCACTGAACAAAAATATGCATAATGCCTCGAAAATTGACTAATAAATTTATGCTTTACGTGTACTTAATCGAAATTTAATCATTATTTTTAAAAACTGCATCCGCCTGTTCTTTCGGTCCAAGATTCAAACTCTGACTTTATTATTAATATAATATTTAATTAATATTTTTGACTCTATGGCTAAATAAACAGTTTAACGATGTAAAAATATTTGAATTATAGATACAAATCTACATTGATATGTTTGTTTGTTCGGCACTCACACCTTAATGCCTAGATCTAATTCTGGTATCTACACATGACTACAATAACAAAAGGATAATTTATCCTGACACCAGAAACAGTTGTCCTTAAAAAATTAAAAAAAGACTCCTATGAAGAGAAATATCGTATCTGTAACATATGATTTTTATAATTTTAGCGCAGTGAAACTTAAAAAACTTCAATTTAAATAGTCAGGTTTTCCAAATACAAAAAACTTGAGTACTTTCACAGATTTTTCGTTTCCGTCTTCAAATTCAGACTAACTTACACTTCCTTGAAATAAAATATAAAATTTTTGAAATAAAAAACATTTTTGAAGTAGGTACAAAAATAAATAAAAAAATAAATATTCTTTGGTTTATTTACTCTATAAACTAATATTTTCCACATGATTTTCATGAATCATAATTTAAATGTAGTCGGTTTTTGCTTTTTGCAATTACATTAATGCAAAAAGATCCGACTGTAATTTCAATTACATATTGTAACATCTAAGTATACAAAAACATTAGGATCTTCCTCAATTTCTCTGTGATTCTGTCATCAGATACAGACTTGAAGACAATAGGACCCCCTCGAAAGAAGGCTCCTTCAACTAAACAGCTTGTTTAAATTCGGTTCACAATTGACGGAGAAATGGATTAATACAGGTGAAAAATGTTAGTGTAGAAAATATAACATTCCAAAGTCAGATAGCAATAGAAAGTATCAAGAATAATAACAAAGTTGAAATGACTCGCAATTTTGAAAACAAGTTAAACAAAGCAAAGTGACACAACGAGAAAAAAACCGATCCTCTTTAGTCCTTCGCCAGCTGTAAATATCCAAAATCTAATAAAAAAAGTTAGTTCAGGTCTTAATGTAATTCTTACTATTAATTCCTTAAATTAAAAACTCCTTTTCACAACATTTTTCAATAACTTTTTAATTCAAAAACTTCTTTTCATCTCATTTTCTTACTTTTCGCCATTTATGTTCGTAACTTATATTAAAAATTAAGTTGTTAAGTTAATGCATCGTTAAAAACACTTTCGCTTACCTTATTAAATATTATACTCCTATTAAACCGCGCTACCATCGTTATCCGTAGTATTTAAGTTAGTAAATTCGTTCACAATCCTAATAATCACTTAACTAACTTAACACTTAAACCACGAACTGTTAAAATATCTTAATTATAATATGCAAAAACTTGGCACTCGTTTCAAGCGTTAATTAAAAATAATAATTAAGCTTAACGATGTCACACAGTTTTTATTTCTGATGCAGAACGAAACGTCGGGCCTTTGAAAGGATCGTGGATGACTGAGTTTCCGCCCGCCCGCCTAAAAGTCACGAGTGCGACCGAAGCGCTCCGACTTCAACCGAATAAAAACCGAGTCTATGTTAACCCTCTCGATGAAGTGGTAAGTTTTTATGAGCAGCACTTTGTGAATACCACGGGACTAATATAAAAGTATTGTCTTAGACAGAAATAGATCTTCTAGTTTGCCTATTGACGCTGTGCAACTTGTGTAGTACACTGTAGCGGAATATACTATGTATATTTTCATGATAATAGACAGCAAGCAATCAAGTATATTTCCAGAAGGCACAAGGAAGGTCCGTTCGTAAATTTACTGGCTTTTTAGCATCCTTATTGTTGCCATGGCGTCAGTGTTTGCGTCATGGCAACAGTCTAGAGGATAGAGAGTACCCCAATCAGAATGAATCGTTGCAAAAATTACGAAGATGGTATCTTCTTACGAACTACTTACTAGGAAAGCCAATTGTCTTTATTTTCCTTTGTATATTTTCACCTCCCTCCCTCGCCTCTGTGGTCTGGCGGTCCAGGTGTTTGAATTAACTTCATGAGGTCCGGGTTCGATTCCCAGGTCGGGCAAAAAAATGAAAAGTGTTTTTTCCCATTTCCTAAAAAAAATTTTGCTCGGGATTGGGTGTGTGCCCGGTTAGCGATAGGCTTGCTACCTATCACATTGTGGGACTTAGGTTTAAAATTAGTGTAATTAAAAAAATGACTTTCTCCAATATTAAAATTCTTACAATTCATTCTCATGACGGACATAGGCGATATGATATCCCGGAAAATTAAATTTCATAAAAGAAGTCGGCGAAAATACGTTCAACAGAAAGGGTTTTTTAGTAACGTTGCAGAATAATACTACTATTATGATCTAATTAGATTTGTATAACTTAAAAAAATAAAAAAATAGTCAGCGTTATTGCATATCTTCAGTCAATCAATTATCTCTATTTAACTTTAGCAGGGTATCTATTTGAGGTCTTT
Source organism: Calephelis virginiensis (assembly GCA_002245475.1). Classification (NCBI taxonomy): domain Eukaryota; kingdom Metazoa; phylum Arthropoda; class Insecta; order Lepidoptera; family Riodinidae; genus Calephelis; species Calephelis virginiensis. Next base: position 13,801 of record NJDC01065438.1, read on the forward strand.
TAATTATATACAGTACTCCTACTATACCAATTAATTGGCATGCAAATTTCATACTTTTAGCAATATTATGCTATACTAATTTATATACCGAATGAAATTGGAACTAATAAACAAGACAAATAATAATAAAACTATTCGACATAAAATAAAAAAAATCGATGTTTTATTGTTATGGTTATAAAGTAATTATTTTAATTAATAAATTTAAAGTAACAAATTATAAAAATTACAAATAAATATTTATAATTAAGTTTAACATGTTAATGTAAATATCAATGTCAATTTGTAAGATTCATAAAAATAAAATTACGACACGAATACTCCAATGTTTTTAAAATAAACATCTTGTAAAATTTAATCAGAACGCATCAATTTTAAACCAGAAACTTTTTGTCTGAAAAATGTTCTTGAATGCTATTATACGCTTTTTCTTTCAGACATCTAATCAATATTTCCTTAAAAGTGTTCATTTTTAATAATTCTCGAATAGATTTTGGAATTTCATTACATATTTTTATAATCATTACGTGATAGCTTTTTCTATAAATATTTGGGACAAAAAAAAACATTAAAATGCTAAAATTACATTTTAATAATAATAAAATCCCTAGACAAGTTACACAAATTGAATCTAACCCCAAAGTAAGCAAATTATATCATATAAATTACATGCTTGTGTTATGGGTGTTAGTCAACGACTCTAATACCAGAATAAATTTAATAAACAACCAGATCCGGAAATGCAGGCATTTAAATGTTCATCATACAAATGCCTGCCCCGTCGGTTATGCTACAGCATATAAAAGTACATACAACCCTAAATTTTCACCCTTGTATCACCAACCCCTATTTTTTAATAGTCATTTTTTCCCGGGTTGATAACTGATCAATCGTCATTTAATTAGTTATATGGCAAAACAACGTTTGCCGGGTCAGCTAGTTTGATATAAATACTTTTATTACCTACATAATCATTTAGCTAATTAGGTATATGTGTTAGAATGAAACATAAAACAGTTTATGCATTAATATAATTATTTATGAACAACTGTTT
>NJDC01065438.1:17194-33383 GCA_002245475.1 Calephelis virginiensis
ATTTATAATTAATTTTAACATGTTAATGTATATATCAATGTCAATTTGTAAGATTCATAAAAATAAAATTACGACACGAATACTCAAATGTTTTTAAAATAAACATCTTGTAAAATTTAATCAGAACGGATCAATTTTAAACCAGAAACTTTTTGTCTGAAAAATGTTCTTGAATGCTATTATACGCTTTTTCTTTCAGACATTTAATCAATATTTCCTTAAAAGTGTTCATTTTTAATAATTCTCGAATAGATTTTGGAATTTCATTACATATTTTTATAATCATCACGTGACAGCTTTTTCTATAAATATTTGGGACAAAAAAAACATTAAAATGTTAAAATTACATTTTAATAATAATAAAATCCCTAGACAAGTTACACAAATTGAATCTAACCCCAAAGTAAGCAAATTATATCATATAAATTACGTGCTTGTGTTATGGGTGTTAGTCAACGACTCTAATACCAGAATAAATTTAATAAACAACCAGATCCGGAAATGCAGGCATTTAAATGTTCATCATACAAATGCCTGCCCCGTCGGTCATCGAACATGAGCCGCACGGTTGGTCGATCTAGTTATCCGTGTACGCTAGCCACTCGACCAACAAGGCGGTCAAATCCCTATTAAAGTAACAAAATTAAGAATCATTTCCATGTAACAGATGTGATTCTGGTCCATTCCTTCTTCATTCAGACGTGCAGTCATGGAGATGTCACAAAACTCTGGTCTTCCATCTGGGCCAATTCACCCAATGCGCCTTATATCTATCGCACAGGCAAAGCCAGTGGCAACTGACAGGCTTATCTAATATATAAAATTCTCGTGTCACAGTTTTCGTTGACAAACTCCTCTGAAAATACTTAACCGATTTTGATGAAATTTTTGTGCTTATCCGGTATCTATGAGAATCGGCCAAAATCTATCCGGTATCTATGAGAATCAGCCAACATCTATTTTTCATTCCCCTAAATGTTAAGGGTGGTCCACCCCTAAATTTTTTTTGCAATTTTCAGACAATTTTTTTTGTTTTTATTTTTTTATGCTACAGCATATAAAAGTACATACAACCCTAAATTTTCACCCTTGTATCACCAACCCCTATTTTTTAATAGTCATTTTTTATCCCGGATTGATAACTGATCAATCGTCATTTAATTAGTAATATGGCAAAACAACGTTTGCCGGGTCAGCTAGTTTAATATAAATACTTTTATTACCTACATAATCATTTAGCTAATTAGGTATATGTGTTAGAATGAAACATAAAACAGTTTATGCATTAATATAATTATTTATGAACAACTGTTTAAATCAATTAGTGGGTTAAAACATTAGTAACGCAAACACGTTTAAAATGATGTTAGTTGTTTAATTACGTTAAAATTAACAAACAACGATATTTACCTAATTAGAACTACTAAAATTATTTTCAAAATGTATTATACTTTCAGCTATTATTTTTCTTGTATATATTTTTTGATTGATTGTGGAAATGATGATCTCCGCGTTGTTGGTTAGAGATTGATCATAGACTTAAATAATACTTCATCAGAATTTTTAGACATACAGAAGAAATGGCGAGATTAATGTCTGATATTTATATAGTTATTTAGACTTCATTAAACACAAGTAAATAGTTGTGAGAAAAACGAATTTATTGTTATATGTATCCCAATCAACCTTTAGGCTAACAGGAATTAAATATGTAAGTTAAATTAAAAAAAACAAGGGATAACATGCATAAATATGAATTTTATAGATGTAACCTAATACTTATTACCCGACACACCAAATTTAAACATGATAATTAAACATTTATTTCTTTGCGGAATATGTGCTTAAAAGGTTTTGCCAGGATATATTTTAACCATTCTATCACATTGTAGTGTGCTAATATTTAATTAATGTTTATTGTAGTAGTAGTAGTATCTTCGCGCCCATATCCCCGAAGAGATAGGCAGAGGCACAACCAGGGCACCCACGACTAGCCGAAGACACTGAGTCCCACAATGTGATAGGTGGCAAGCCTATCGCCAACCGGGCACATATCCAATCCCGAGCAACGTTTTTTTTATTAGAAAATTGGAAAACCCAAGGTTTTTTTTTGTTGCCCGACCCGGGATTCGAACCCGGGACCTCGTGCACTGTTTCCAACCCTAGCCAGCAAGGAGAAGAAACGGCAAAATAAACTTCCCGGCAATCAGGCCCATTATTTATCTGCCTTTTAATCTTTCAAATCTAGCCAGTCAAAAAAAACGTCGAAACAAACGTCTCAACTAGCATAACTTCTTTAATTTAGTTATTTTTATTGTTATTAAAAATACTTTATTTATTCTTATTTGCAAAAAAACTATATACAACTACATAACATTTTGTATACTATAAAGGATAGTTAGTTATAGGTACTGTAACTGACTACCCTTGGTATACAGGACTGGATTTAGGAAGAACAACCGGGTCTTTCGCCCCACACTCACAAACAACAAACGGGTCCCCACACTGAAAACTTCGTAAAAAACCTTTGAAAAACGTTTCTTTTCTTTTCTAAGGGGCTAGGCCATTTTTCCACTCATTTATTGCCCGTTAGCCTCCAGTCGACCTATTAATAAACACGGAGTAAAATACTCCAAGGTTCAGCCTCGTATCATGGTCTTTATTACAATGTGATATACACTACAATATCGGCTAAATTTTACTCTTACCTTAGTCCACGTTTATTAATTAGACAGCAGATATCTCAATCCGGCCCTAGGTACATACGAGTATTTTTACGATTGTAAAGAATTGACGCGCTAAACAAGTTTCGATATCACAACAAGCGACACAATTTAAAACATCTACTCTCACACACAGACACTCGTTGTGTCTACTAATGGTCTATTTCAATAACCTATCTATAATTCGAGGTATGCTTGATTCCTGTTACTAATATATTTCTATCGTGAGTCTATTATATTGTATTATCTATTTTGATACTAGAAACAAAATTCCAAGAACAATCTCAATCGTGTCAGTTTTCGGACAAAAATCCGGATTTAAATCGGTATATTCATTCATTCAGGAGTTATGATTCCAAAGAAGACGGGTACACACGTCAAACTTATGAGATCCCTCTTTTAGCGTCGAAAGTTAAAAAATGCAGCGATCGCTGTTTGCTAGTAGCACTTTCTCTTATTAAAGATAGGTTATTAAAACTCACCGTAAGTATACGATAATTTCTTGTGTTACAGTGTTTATGAAGCTTTTAAACGACGCCAATCGTCGCTTCAAGTTAAAGTAACATTGATTGAGAATTTTCTTTAAAAATTCCAAACCAAAAATAATACGTTCGTCATCAATATTCAAATCCATTTTAACTGATTTGAAAGAGGGAAGGTTCTCGATTCGACTAGGTTTTTTTTATTTTTGCATGCGCTGATATGGTTAAAAGCCAACCGATTGTGATGGTTCTTTTTTAGAAAGATGGTAGGTACAATGATGCCAAAGTAATTCCATATTAGTTTTATCCTATTAATATTATTAATGCGAAAGTTTGTAAGTATTTATGTATGGATGTTTGTTACTCTTTCACGCTCGAACGGCTGAACGGATTTGTCTGAAATTTGGAAGACAGATAGATTGTGACCTGGATTAACATATAGGCTATTTTAAATCCCGATCGCACACCGGGTTTCTGTGAAAACGCGGGCGAAGCCGCAGGTAGTAGCTAGTCTGTGATATTTTATTTATTTATTTAATATGAAAATATTTATATATAAATAAGTATAACTTAAATACTGCTACTACTTCGAATTGAGAACCTTCCTCTTTTTGGAGTCGGTTTCATTTCGAAAAAAGAATATCAAGTCGCGACGACGTACGTAGTACTTAATTAAATAGTTGGAGTCGGTTTTTGCAGTTTTACTATGCTTGTTATTATTTTTGGGATTTACAGATTTTTTGTTTTTCTTTTTTCAATTTCAAAATAATGAATGAAATGATACATTAAGGAAATGTATAATTTTTTATGGCCTATATGCAGAGTAGATATACGTTATATGATCATGCCCAATCCCTCGCAAAACAGGCAGAGAATGAGGTGCAAAATGAGACGATTCTCACAGATTTGCCTCGCTTCCTCCACATCAAGCTAGCGATTTAATCGTGGAATCATGGTAGTATAATATACAGTACTGGGCTCCGTTTTTGAAATAAATACTTACAGCCGAGCAGTACGCTAACACGCGATAGGGCTACGCGCCTTCAGTTTCATATAATCACTATTGCATTTTTTAAAACAAAAAAAAACAGAAGTAGTATCTTCACGCCCATATCCCCGAAGAGGTAGGCAGAGGCACAACCAGGGCACCCACAACTAGCCGAAGATACTACTAAGTCCCCTACAATGTGATAGGTGGCAAGCCTATCGCCAACCGGGCACATATCCTACCCCGAGCAACATTTTTTTTATTAGAAAATTTGGAAAAACCCAATTTTCTTTTTGTTGCCCGACCCGGGATTCGAACCCGGGACCTCGTGCAGTCAAGTTTAACTACTGAACCGCTAGACCACAGAGGCGATTATAGATATATATAGAAAATAAAACAGTTTATTGTTAAATAAATTGCGCATGTGGTATTTATGATTTTATGAACTACATTTCATAAAAATCCATCCTTAATAAAATATAGATTAAGTATTGCTCAAAAATCTATAATTATTATTTGCCAAATTAAGTAAAAACTTTGACATAATAAATCAAAATAACATTCGCAAATCGCGTATTAACCGCGCCGTTGGTTTAGTGGCTAGCGTACACGCCTAACTACCTAACAACGACCAACCGCGAGTCTCGGGTTCGATTCGCGACGGGGGCAGGCATTTGTGTGATGAACATGTAGATGTCTGCATTTTCCAGATCTGGGTGTTTCTCAACTGGTATCTATTTATGTATTTCTAAGTACTATAATCGTTTGTATCACAAGCATATAATTTGCTTACTTAGGGGTTATATTCAATTTGTATGACTTGTCCAGGGATATTTATTTGTTTACCTCTTGCTTATAAAATTAAAAAAATAAACGCTGTCACGTCGACCGTTCGTCACGTTGGCGCAACTCATTTTCACCCGTTTGCATGAAGATAGAATTCTGTATACTTATTATATTATCGTGTTAGAATGTCAACCTAGGTCTCGCTGGGTACATTCCGATTATATAGCTGTTTTTGTTAATCTTCCATCTGTCATTCTTTCCACATAACCTAATCAGAGAAGCATATCTTTTCTCATTTTAATACCAATACTTTCTTTCAATCCCACTCTTTTTCGGATCTCACTGTTACGATTGCGGTTAGCGAGCGTAATACCTGCATTTTCCTTATCGCTCTTTTTTCATACATACACATATATACATATATTCACGCTAAGTCCCTTACGGGGTAGGCAGAGAGTATCGAGTGCCAAACCTCACGATCCTGACAAACCTGTCTTGCTTCCTTCACATTCATAACCCTTTTCAACAAACACGCCGGTTTCGGAGACTCTTGACACCACCCTCGGATAATATCCGATTGATCGTGAAATGTCAGCCTTGGTCTCCCCGGGTACCTACATCCATCCACATTCGCATTGTATATCTGCTTTGTCAATCTTTCATCTGTCATTCTTTCCACATGACCGAACCAGCGAAGCATGCCCTTTCGCTTTTTAACTCCAATACTTTCTTTCAATCCCACTCTTTCTCGGATCTCACTGTTACGAATGTGGTCAGCGAGCGTTACACCACAGATTTTCCGTAGTGCTCTCATTTCGACCGCATTTATACTACTTTCATGCTCTTTCTGACATACCCAACTCTCGCTTCCATACAATAACGTTGGAATACGCTCTCATTTCGTTCTCGTGTACCTCACTTTCATGCTTTTTCTGGCACATCTAGCTCTCGCGTCCACAAAGTTTGGATAAGTACAGAATTAACAAAAGCGAGTCTAGCTCCCTGACTCTAAAATTCGCTTTGAAATGGCTTATCCAGCGCACCATTTACGCTATGCCCACACACACTCTCCTTTCTACACCCGCGGTATATGTTAGTGTAACAGGGGCAAACAAAGATTTTTATTAGAAATTACGAACAAAATTCGTTTGCCATTTATAAAGTTAATGTGAAAAATATTGTATGTAATAGCATACTAAAGTCAGACGACAAGTACATTTTAACTTGCGACCAGATTTTATGGGGTCGTCTGGACGAAGACCACTTAAACGTGTTGTAGGAAAACTGCAAACTCACCACTTTACGTCTTTGATTACTTTTGTGATATTAGAATGTCTTCATTATTTTTGAAACGTTTTGAAGACTTGGGTTATTGTCAACCGACTTGAAAAAGGAGAAGTACTTGATTAATGATTACATATTCTTTTAATGAGTTTTCTCGAAACGCTGACATTTAAAGTACAGTACTTACTGCAGTGCAATACTTATCAAAAGTCAGTAAGAGCGCGCTGTTTATTCCTGTCTCAATAAATTAAGTGCTCACTATTGTCGCGTTCCAGCTTGAATAGTCGACACTTGACATCTTTAGACACATTTATTAATTTCACTTGTGCGTTCCAAAATTATTATATTTGCCTTATTATGTAATATTATTATACGCTACTTATTATATTTAGCCAACAACTTTCGCTATTTAAGCATCATTAGGACATCATCACAACTGAAGTTTTGTATTAAAAACTTACAGTATCTAAATAAAAAAAAAATTTAGTGATGACGTTATCAGATTACAGGAAAAGACTGAGTCTAATATGAATTTTAAACTTTTACTAGGTCTTTTACTAGGTGGTAGAGTTTTGCAGCAACTCGCCTGGATTGGTACAACTGCATTGTCTATTCCTGCCGCCATAACCGGTTCGGAGGCTTAGGTTGCCGGTAAACTTACTTTTGCTCGAGGCCTAACATCCCGGCCTCTGTTTGGCAACGCACCCTTATCACCTTTGGTGTCTGGCGTATTTTTTTACTATAAGGAAATCCTCATGCTTTTTTGCCTTCCAATGTCATAAAAAAATGGACTACTATTTTTTCCCGATGTTGGTTATTTTATAATATGAAAAAAGTATCAATATACAAGAGCGCTATTAATAAACGTCAGACATTTGTATTTTTCCACTCAATAACAGCTTTTCAGCCGTAGTTCATATATAACTCGGGTCGTATAATACCATTGTTACGTTTCAAGAGAACTCATAACAGTAGATCCCGATTTTATTGCACTCTGTGATGCAATATGCAACTGTAAAACGGGGCCTTGTTCAATGTTCATAATATACCCCCACACAATATCAACTCGAATGAAATTCTGGGGAGTATGAAATATTTTCACTCATATTCAACTGGCTTTTCACGCGCGACTTCGTCAGCGTAGAATACGAGTAGTTACTTCGAACAACAGCTTTGGCTGCCTTAAATTTCCATACAAATTTTTGTCCCCTGTAATAGTCCTATGGGGGTTGACTTTTAAAATAAAAGTCACATAAACTTTTCCCCTACGATATTACTATGTTTACGAATATCAATTTTATCAAAATCCGTTCAAGGGTTTAGCCTTAAAATCTTAACAAACCGACAGACTTTCACATTAATAATATTTCAATGTTCATAATACACACCCACACAATATTAACTCGAATGAAATTCTGGGAAATATGAAACATTTTCACTTATATTCAACTATAATTTCACGCGCGACTTCGTTAGCATGCAATAGTTACTTCGGACAACAGTTTTGGTTTACTTAAACTTGAAAATTTTTATCCCCTGTAATAGTCCTATGGTGGTTGACTTTTAAAATAAGTCACATATATTTTTTTCCTCTTTAGTAGTTTTTTGGGGTTTGATTTTTGTAAAAGTTTGTTAGACAAAAAGGAACTCAGACCTTTGAGTATACGCAAATCAAATTTTATCAAAATCCGTTCAGCGGTAGCCTTAAAAGCGTAATAGACACACAAATCTTCGCATTTATAATATTTCGATTGCCATAATATAACCACAAACAATATCAACTCGAATGAAATTCTGGGAAATATGAAATATTTCCACTTACATTCGACTAGCTTTTCACCCGCAACTTCGTCGGATTAGAATAGTTACTGCGGACAACAACTGTGGATAACTTAAATTTTATACAAACTTTCGCCCCCTGTTGTAGTCCTTTGAGAGTTGAATATTAAAAATAAGTAGAATAAAATTTCATTCACCGTTATAGTTTTTCGGGGATGGATTTTTGAAAAAAAAAATATCTTTGAAAAAAGGCTATCCTGAAATCGGTTTTTTTATTATATGCATACAAAATTTTGGTCAAATCGGTTTAGTCGTAAAAGTGTATCAGATCCGACAGATTTTCATATTTATAATATTTCGCCTCTGTGGTCTAGCGGTCCGGGTGTTGGACTTGACTGCATGAGGTCCCGGGTTCGAATCCCGGGTCGGCCAACACAAAGAAAATTGGATTTTTCCAATTTTCTAATATAAAAAATGTTGGTCGGGATTGGAAATGTGCCCGGTTGGCGATAGGCTTGCCACCTATCACATTGTGGGACTCAGTGTCTTCGGCTAGTCGTGGGTGCCTTGGTTGTACCTCTGCCTACCTCTTCGGGGATATGGGCGTGAAGATACTTTACTTTACTTTTATAATATTTCGATGTTCATATAATATTTCAACTCGAACAAAACACTTTCCACTTGAATAAAATTCTGGGAAATTTGAAACATTTTCACTAACATTCGACTAGTTTTTCATGCATGACTTCGTCAGCATAGAATCGTTAATTCGAATTGCAGCTTCGGTTAAATTAAACTTTTATACAAACTTTCGTCTCCTTTTAATTAAAGTCCTTTTAGGTTTATTTTTGAAAATAAAAGGCGCATAAACTTTTATCCCCTATTATAAAAAGGCTAGGCTAGAACATGGTTCTTGGATTATGTGCATATGAAATTTTATCAAAATCCGTTCAGTGGTTTAGCTTTTATAGCGTAACAGACACAGACTTTTACGTTCATAATATATTGATGCCCATATCACACCCACATAATATCAACTTTTTCTTTTTTTTCTTTCTTTCTCAAATGAAATTCTAAGAAATAGCCGACTAGCCATTTAAACGTATAAAGCCACGAAAGGTCAGTTTCTCCCCTGTTATAGTCCTATGAATTCATTTTTAAAAATAAAAGTCGTATTTAAACTTCCACCCATATTACAGTTCTATGAAAGTTGATTATAGAAAATAAGTATATTTGAAAACAGCCGACTTTTAAACTCAAGTTTGATCAAAATCTGTATATTGAGCCGTAAAAGCTGACAGACAGACTTTCTCATTTAAAATATTTCGATGTTCATAATATATCTCTACATAATATCATAAATTCCTGAGAAATATGAAATATTTTACTTATCACGCGCGACGTCAGCTCTCATCGCTCTACTACTTATTTCTTACTAGCTGACCCGTCAGACGTTGTTCTTTTTATTTATTATTTATTTGACTTATGCTGTTCTATATCTTGTCCGCGTAGAGATCCAACACCTTGCCTATTCCATATTGACAGTATTTATGACTAATGTTCCAGTCCCCAGAATAGGGTATCCAGATTACTTGCACATTAGATCTAACAGCCAAAGAAAAGCGAATCTAAAATAATTTATTTATGGTGTTTACAGGCTAAGGTTGTGTCTTACCATTATTAGTTCAGGGGTGTCAAAGGGAAATATCGGCGTAAATTCTCTCTTGTAAAATTCGCAGATGTAAAGCTCTCGATTTTTCAAAAGACAAGTTATATGAGCATTTTCTTGTCGTTGCTTTATATCTATAATATGAATATGTTTAGTACCTTAGTATTATTTTCTGTATATATTCATAGTAAGTTTATGTTATATATTTATTTGTATACCATGTCTATTTATTTATTTTAATACCTATTTTTTAAGGGTTGGCTGGAATAAATTCCTTAATTTAAAAATTTGTATTTTTTTATATTTTCTTTTAAGTTCCGTACATAATTTATCTTTTGTGCAAGAATTTTTTTATAATAATTATAGTAACAATATGCACGAGCAAATCGCTTGGGTGTTGTCCTAGGGAGATTTAGAGTTTTTGTTACCGGCAGATTGCATGACTCTTGGCACTTAGCACAATAAACTGTATTCCTGGCATACAAGACACTTGGTGAATTTAGGTTTACTATTGGTCGCCCATTGGTCGAAATTCGACCATAATAAATGTTAATATCTTGTTGATAAGAACGCCCGGGACCTCATGCAGTCAAGTCCAACAACTGAACCGCTAGACAACAGAGGTGAATCCCGGGTCGGGCAACAAAAAATAAATGTTGGGTTTTCCAATTTTCTAATAAAAAATAATGTTGCTCGGGATAGGATATGTGCCCGGTTGGTGATAAGCTTGCCACCTATCACATTGTGGGACTTAGTATCTTCGGCTAGTCGTGGGTACCCTGGTTTTGCCTCTGCCTACTTCAACGGGTATATGGGCGTAAAGATTTTTTTTTTTAAGAACGCCATCTTCATTTTTTAAGACCAACTACTTTGTTTCCAAACTTTATAGTGCGCCATTTGTGATCTTTTATCATTATCATCCATAAATTTGTTTATGTGTGTCAAATGCATGGTAGTGTGGGTAATGATTTATTTATTGATTTAATGTACTTTATAAGTATTATTAGTGAAAAATACTAGCGTTCTGCACTTCTCCTACACGTAAACTATAAGTGTGCCAAATGTCATACTCTTCCGTTCGCGTTATTTCCGTAAAAAGGGGTCCAAAGTTTTGGCATCGCGTATTAATATATAGATACGGCTACCAATGAGGCAGATCTAGACCAGCAAACGACAGTGCCAAACACAAAGTGATGGGTTATGTCTTAACATACAAATTTAATTAACCTCATTTTGAGCAAATTATAAACTTATACGTGTTAGACCACGATATTAATACCAAAGACAACTTATATTTACTAAACTCTGGTAATACATAGCTACACACATAGCATAGCTTCACGCCAAGTCTTTTAAGGGGTAGGCAAAGTGTATTATTGAGTACCACATCTCACGATCCTTGCAAACCTTCAGTAACCTTGCCCGTCGGTAATCGAACCCGAACCGTAAGACTAGCGGTTGGTCGGTAGAGTTAGGTGTATGCGCTTACCACTCGAACAAAGAGGCGGTCATTATAGTGGTAGAAAGAAGTAAATTTATAATTTATCGAATATCGAAGTCGCAAAAACCCACACAAAAATTAAATATTTTCTGCGATTTCCCTGAGATTTCATTCTCAGATCCAGAGTTGGTACCTACTTGGTGCATATAAGTAAACTTTAAAGAAGGTACGCTCTGTCAAATAAAACAAATTGTTAAATCAGTACAGAAATGACGGAGAAATTTATTTATTGGCAGCACAGATACTGTACAAAAAATAACTTAGTGACATACAGCATTCTCCATCAACTCTACCAGGTTTTTATAGTATTAGAAGGCAAACAAGCAGACGGATTTCCTGATGGTAAGAAATTCCCGCCGCCTAGAGACACCAAAGGTCGTAACGGTGCGTTGCCAACCTGAGGCCGAAATGTTAGGCCTCGACCAAAAGTAATTTTACCGGCTACCTTACCCTCCGAACCGGAACACGTCATGACGTTATGGCGGCAAGAATAGGTAAGGTGGTGGTACCAATCCGGGTGAGTCGCTGCAGGCAGAGTTGAAATGATTATAGGGTACAGATGTATCAAATGTGAAATGAGTCCCTATGAGGAACGTCTATACATACCTACGTGTACTTTTGAATTAACTTCAATATATAAAACACATTTATCTCAAACGACAATAAAACGTATAAATCAATTAACATACATAAAAAAAATGTCGAATATACAAACTCCTCCTTTTTTCGTAATTGGTTAAAAACAAGGTTAAAGCTATAGTATAGAGTTATGTGTTACTACTAGTTATGTGTTACTAGGTATACAGAATGTCCTTGTAAATTGAGTAAAAACATAATAGAAACCTATTACGACAAGATCTATCTAGATGGAGGACAGGTTCAGTTGCATAGAACAAAGGGGTCTAGGTAAGGACTATTATCATTATGACAGTTGAATGATCTAGTGTCTGAGGATTATATCGTAGCCTAGGAAACTGTGGTACAATTTCGTTGAAAAGTGATGTTAATTACTCTTGGGAAGACAAAATTTCATCCAGACTGGAGAAATTTTCAGCATTTTGCGTGCTTGTTTGTTACGCATCGCGTAAAAACGTCTTCTTTAGTTTTTGGTATGAGCGTTAACATCTGCCATCAAATTGAAGACACTCGTTTTAGCAAAACTGGGCTTGAATTATTAAAAACTAACTGTTGCACGCGGTGTTGGCCCTCATGGTTAATGGTCTCATATGAAATTTTTTTTCGGAATAAGTACTATGCTATCTGTTAATCTAATTTACCATCTATGTTTTTGCCAAATTTCATGAAAATCGGTTCAGCAGCTTTTGCGTGAAGAAGTTACAAACAAACATACAAACTTTAATATTTATAATATTAATAGGATAAGTCGTAATTAATCATATAAAGTCATGTCAGGCTCTGGGATGATGAGGGTTTGATGTGGAACCATTTATAGTTTATTGGGGTCCAACTAGTGGGTTTTGACTAAGCGGCTAGTGGGATATTGATAAAATTTATATTTTATTATGTATATCATCTCGGGATCATACGTTATCTTTGTTAAAAAAAAAACAAATCACGAGATGGTAGTATAATAATTAAAGTCATTTTTTTGCAGTATTATTGCGCGCAGTTTATTTGTACTTCCAGTGACTCAATAAATTCTCTCTCAGATCCCTCTACTGTGCTTCTTGTAAAAACTATTCCAATTCTCTTTGAGTGCTATTTTTGCTGATACTATATTGTCGTTTGGCCTGCTAATATTCTTCCAACGACGTCATTTTTAAACAGGACGTAATCGACCTGTTTGAGAATGCTCTGAAAACCATATTATTATTTTATATATAATTATTATTACTATAATTTATTGCGAAAATGTAGTTACTTACTTAAATTTGAATGTTTTAAAGAACATAAAGCTCGTTATACAACTGCGTGTTTTAGTTCTCATGTATTTAGAACTAAAAAAGTGAATAAATACTCAAATAAATAAAAGCTACATAAAAGTTAAAAAAGAGGTTCAACACTTAATATTAAATTTTATCTTAACAGTTTAGTAATTTGCTACAGAATAATATGACAGAATCTTATACTATTATCTCAAGTGAGATAATATAAACTATAGAGACGAACTTAATAAATTCAAGTTGGAGGACTTTCCTCAGACTGATATAGAGCCTCTCGATAACAATAACACTCCTAGCCTTCTACATCATAAATTAACCAGCCATCGAGCCAGCCATTTCTCATAATTTATGGTATTCATATGACCATTTTAATTGCTAGAAATTAAACTCCCATTTCATTTAGTTCAGTCATAAATATATGGTGTTAAAGAGGCCGCCCATTCTCCTTTGTCTGAATACTTTGTAATTAACTACCAAATAATTTCAGATTATTAATCCAGAGATTTTATGAATAACTAGCTGCTTCGGCAAAATTCCAGCCACCCGTGCAGTTTGTGAGGGAAAAATAAAATTGCTGTTTTTCCTAGTTTCCTCTTAGTCAAATGCGATAAAAAGTATCTTGTGTTCGTCTCCTGGTTCTAAACTACCTCCCTACCAGCTTTCAGCCAAATCTGTTCAACCATTTTTGTGTTATAACGACTTTCTTTTATTGTGAATCTTAAAATCAAAATTTGAATTTTAATGTGTCAAATTGCATGCCACAATAATGGTCAAATATGTGAGACTGCTATGTTAAAATTGTAAGAACCAATGTTCCATATTTGAAGCAATAAAAAAACTGATTGATAGATATTCGGTTTTACTATAAGTGGCGTACTTAGGCGTAGGCAAAGTGGGCCCTCGACCAGGCTTCGTACTATAAAGGGCCTAGCGAGACGTTGTGATGCCGCTTGAATTAAATTTATAAAATAGGTGCGTCGGCTCTCTAAACAAACTCGCTTGTTCGCCATGGGTGTTAGCAATTATCATTATTCTACTTTTTTTTGCATCAAATTACACTATTTAAGAAAATCGGAGGTTAATTTATTCAAAATTTATCATAAGTCATGATAGGAAGTCGTCAGGCTCTCGGGTACATCGGATCCCTTCTCATGAACATTTCGTGAGATTTGGTGGAAAGCTGGAAATATACGATAAACTACTTTCCCCATCACTACATAGTATAACACAAAGTCGCGGATTTTGTTTCGGTTCTTTAAAAAGAGGAGGGTTTAAATGTATAATAACATAAAAGTTCGTCCACCAATGCGAATCTGGGACAGGCTGCTAGTGCACATTCAATTTCTTACTTGGGCACTTTAAAAAAAGTTTTTTTACTTCAACTGAACAAATTTTTGCAAAATGCCACCTAAGTTGATTAATTTTACGCAATATGTACATGAAGACACATTTCTTGACGACATCAAACCTATTTTATCAATCAATTTAAAAGTTAATCTAAATTGAGCGAAATCAGGTCGAATCACTAGTACACATAAAAAGCTAAAGCGTATTTAAAAAGGCACCATTTGCTTCGGTCCATAAACTTTCATCCATTAAATAATTTAGGCACCAAACAAGATTTATGTAACTATGTTGGAAAGTTCGAAACAGTACAACTACGAAAAGTAGCTAAAATAGATGTGTACCTGCGACTACAGCTGTGTTTTATGCGGTACAAAATGGAAACTTTTGTTAAAAAAGATAAATCATCGTTTAATCTGGAAGAGAAGAATTAAAAAAATCGCTTTAGAAGTCGATTTCTCGGTAGCTCAAATAGTTAGAGCATTCGTCAGCGGGAGACGAAAGGGTGAATTTAAATTCTGTCTGAGGTGAAATACTCTTGATAAAATATTTTTATATGTTAAGAAGCCATTTATCTCGAATTTTGTAGTTTTTTTAAAAAGATAGCTAGAGACTTGTTTTTTAAGAGAGATAAATTATAAAATAGACAAGAATTACAGACAAATGTAAAGGGTTTAGGAAAGTTTTAATAAAAAGGAAACAAAAAAAATCCGTGAAATGTAAAAAAAACCTTTAAAGCTATTTAATATTATGAATAATTTACAGTGTATAAGTACATACATAGGCAAACATAGGAAATTGTGATATTTTTCATAGGGCTATACAATGCAGTGTACTGGGGCTCTTAAGCTCAAGGACACTTTGAACTATGACCGACTTTAAATTGAGTTATCGGAAATTCTTCCACATTGAAATAGAAATAAAACCCGAAAATGACACCAACCCGATCCAAATCAAGGTATTAACAGAAGAAAGTTGTGGGTTCAAATCTTGTCCACAAAAAAAGTGATTCTAACAAGTTAAACGTAAAAGTTTTTTTGGTATGGCTAAAATTTAAATGTTTTAAACGCTCAATTAGGACCTTAGCTTAAAAGCAAGTATCTTCACGCCCATATCCTTGAAGAGGTAGGCAGAGGCACAACCAGGGCTCCCACGATTAGCCCAAGACACTAAGTCCCACAATGTGACAATTGGCAACCTTACCAACTGGGCACATATCCAATCCCGAGCAACGTTTTTTTACGATAAAATTGGAAAAATCAAATTTTTTTTTGTTGCCTGACCCGGAAATCGAACCCTCATTTAGTCAAGTCCGACAGTTGGACCGCTCGATCCTAGCTTAATTTTGTAGTTAAGCCTTTTGTTTAGTTACGCTATTAGACAAGCTAAATTTAACTTTCCAAATTAGACCACATTCTAGTCTACTAACTATAAGTTAAACAAGGCTGGATAACCCACTATTCTGTTTTTACTATGATTTAGACTGCTGTTGAAAACAGAATACAGTAGTGAACGTCAGCTTGAATTAATAATCCAGGAATGTACTCCGTAATACCAAGGAGAAATAGTCGTCAAAATCTAGACATGGAGGCCGATTCTGTGGCTGTATGTTTTAACTTATTTTATTAATCGCCTCTGTGGTCATGCTTTTCAGGTGTTGGACTTGACTGCATTAGGTCCCGGTTTCGATCCCCGGGTCGGACAACAAAAACAAAATTTGGCTTTTCCA
>NJDC01065438.1:34194-49294 GCA_002245475.1 Calephelis virginiensis
TCCCGAGTCGGGCAACAAAAAGAAAATTTGGTTTTTCCAATTTTTTAATAAAAAAATGTTGCTCGGGATTGGATATGTGCCTAGTTGGCGATAGGCTTGCCACCTATCACATTGTGGGACTTAGTGTTTAGCAAGTGATATAAAGAAATATGCACTATTAAATATGTCTGTAGTCTAGCGGCCTAGATGTTGGACTTGACTGCATTAGGTCCCGGTTATGATCCCCGGGTCGGACAACAAAAACAAAATTTGGCTTTTCCAATTCAATTCTCTTAAATAAATATGTTGGTCGGGATAGGATACGTGCTCGATTGGCGATAGGCTTGCCACCTAACACATTGTGGGACTTAGTGTCTTCGGCTACTCGTGGGTGCCCTGGTTATGCAAAGGCCTCTTCGGGGATATGGGCGGAAAGATACTTTTTTTTATATTATGTAAAATATAAATTACACACCTTAATTATGCTTACGTTCTACTTAAATTTCAACATGATGATAGGATGTGACGACGATATCACTTGTTTGCGATTTAGTTTACTAGATTATTCCACTAGTGACTAGGCAGACAGCTAGGTGATAGTGTTGTGCAAAGTCTCCCGGATTGGTATCGTCATCCTTCCCTTTTCCCGCTAAAATGTGCAAGAATATAATAACTTAATTACTTCGGGCTTAGATCAGTTTGTGAGATTTGTTCATATCAGGTTCAGGATCAGGTCTGTCCTTGTATAAACATTATGACGTTCAAAAAACTAGTCTATATAATTTTATATCTTTAGATATCATAACTATAATTATGACTTATCTTGGAAATCCAAGTGTACTTTTACGTCATAAGCTAGCTATTGCCTACGGGTTCGCCCGTGTTTTCACTTGAACCCGTTATGCGATTGGGATTAAGAGTAGCCTATATGTTAATCCAGATCACAATCTGTGTTCCAAATTTTAGACAACTTCGTGCAGCCATTAAAAGTTGAAAAATTAACAAACATCCATACATACATACTCACAAACATTCGCATTTATATAGTAGTAGGAAATAAAATAAAATATTTCTTTTGTCGTCTCTCAATAGCTGCGTTTCACTGGTATTTTTAACATACAATGGAGAATGAAATAATTGAAATCAAAGCAAAAAATATTCCTAAAAATATTTTGTACTTGATATTACAATATTCTATTGACAAAAATGAAAATTCAATGTTAAGGATTCAATTTAAAAAGACGATGAGTAAGTACGTAAAACCTTTTAGACACATGCAATAATAACTCGTGCCCCCACCCCCGAACTCTCAGACCGAAACGACAAAAACTATATTTCATTACACACAAAAATGATCATATTTCATCATGCTACTTACTGAAAAGTACCAGCTAAACTAAATCGACTATACATTTGCTCTGTATAGTAAATTCTTCTTGTCAATATCTTATAGTGAATACGTGAAATAGATACAAATCCAACATCTAATTGCCTCCTGATGTTTCCATGCTTGGGGCCTTAAATACTTATGTGACTCGATGTCTTACGACGGCCCTAAAGTAGTCCTGTCAAGTTGGAGTAACCGACAATTTGTATAGATTTTAATCGCAATATCCCACTTGATTGCTTGACAGCACCAAATGTGTATATTCTTTACTTTAGTGTTTTTTTTTTGGCAAAAGACACACAAACATGCGATCCTCTGGTAACAAGAGATAATTTCTTTTTTGTATGATATTGGAAGGCAAACAAGCAGACGAGTTTCCTGATGGTAAGAAATTCACGACGTCTAGAGACACCAAAGGTGGTAATGGTGCGTTGCCAACCTGAAGCTGGGATATTAGGCCTCGAGCAAAAGTAAGTTTACCCTCCAAACCGGATCATGTCATGACGTTATGGCGGCAGGAATAGGTAAAGCGGTGGTACCAATCCGGGTGAGTCGATGCGAAACTCTACCACCTAGTCAGATGTCACGGTGTTAGTGACGGTAAGCCTATGCTCGCCTTTTACGAGCTGCCTGGCAGGAAAGCAGATGGTCTATTCTGCAAAGGAGCTCGGACCAACATAGGAATAAACTACAGCCTATAGACAACATAGCATTTATGGATGCATCGTTGTCCTGTGGTCGGGGGGTTAGGCCAATTGTGCAAGTCGAACGGCTACCCTACCTTCCAAGTCTGATTACGCCATTTTCATAATGGCGGCATGAAAAGGTAAGGCGGTGGATTCCAACCCCAGCAAATTGCTGCACAGCACTCAATCACTTTTGTTGTTGGTAGGGATGCAAACAATACATCGATGTTTTAAGACATCGAGGTACCGTTCATAAGCAACGATGTTAAACAACAAAAAAACATCGATGCATCGTTCAGTATCAACGATGTTTTATGAGCGATGTTCTATTGCAGTGCCATCTCTTTGTAAGTTAATAATCTACATATAATCTTAGTGACTCGCACGCCATTGTATTTTCTATTTTTTTCTCACTCTTACGCTTAAAGTGAGCAAGGGAACGAACCTCTGTATGTTTGGCATTTTGGTTGGTTTGTGCATTTTCACCAAATTATTTTTATTTACAGATTTTCCACTATTCATTTGTAGTACATAATAACTGTTTAAAGTACCAGTATATGTCCGTAATTTTGATTACTAAAACGAATCCAATTCAATCTATATAGGAAATCGCTTTTGCTGACTATATCATGGCCGTACGTCAACCCTGCTAATATTTTACAAAACATTGTAAAAATATTGATATATCGTTTATAAACATCGATATTTTGGACATCGATGTTTCATTTTATATGCATCCCTACTTGTTGGACATGACTCGTTTCGCCTTGCTCGCCTTTTACAAGCTGTCAGGCATGACGGCAGTCTAGTTTACACAGAGAACCTGGACAAAAACGGGTTGATTGCACTTTGACTTTTGGTTTTTTTTAATTTTAAATCTTTTCGACGTCCAGCAGAATCGACGCCATTGTCTGTAAATAATAGTAATGTTATCAAAGCGAGCCAAATGGATTTCATACATACCATGTTCAGGGAGGGTTCCTTACCTCAAATGGAAATGAGGAACCCAGTATCACTTTGTTGCCTTTCTGTCTATGTGCCAAAATAAAGGATTATATAACAATAATATTATCAAGGCTAGTCAAATGGATCAAATACACCATTTACAGGGCTCTTTTTTATGATATCAGAAGGTAAACAAGCAGTCGGATGTCCTGATGGTAAGAAATTCACGCAGCCTAGAGACACTAAAGCTAGTAATGGTGCGTTGCCAACTTGAAGAAGGGATGTTAGGCCCCGAGCAAAAGTAAGTTTACTGGCTACCTTATCCTCCCAACTGAACCACGTCTATGGCAAGCGCTGGCGGCTGGAATACATAATGAGGTGGTAACAATCCTGGCGAGTCGCTGCGAAACTCTACCACCTAGTATCCTACTCGTCACGGTGCTATTGACAGTAAACCTATGCTCACCTTTTAAGAGCTCCCTGGCAGGAAGGCAGATGGTCTATTCTACAAAGGAGCCCGGACTAACACGGGGAAATTGCTGCTAGTTAATTACAAAATAATAACATACATGTATGTAAAACTGAAAAGAGTACAAATAAAATTAAAAACCTTTCCGGTCACCTCGACTGTAGCTTGAACTTGTCGTGTGCTATGTCACAGGGTTGGGAAACCGGTAGACTTGCACACATGTTCTTAAATCCAGGTCATAATCACCATCTACAGGCAACGATTGTCTGTTACCATCAGAAGAGTCGATTGCTTATTCACAATCTTATAACATGAAATTTGACTAGAAAATCTGCCCATTATATACGATACTTCTTTGTTACAACAAACAGCAAAATATTCTTCAAATTTGATATTTCTAAAAGAAAAATGTAACATAAAAATGTTGCTGATAACTAAATAATATCTCATAAAAATCTTCACGAATCTGAAGACTCATCAAACGTGACGTAATTATGATTATGTGGATACTTAGTACATACTTATAAACTTTATCAAATTTTCTTCAACGAAGAGTCCTTAAAGATACAAAGTTGGAGATAAAACAAAATGATAATTGAGTTTGCGCGTGATTTAAGGCTTCCTACACACTGTTCAAAGACAAGACTCAAGAATAACGCACATATTGTCTAAAAACGTTCTTACAATTTTTTGATTACATGCAGTCTCATTTTGTCTGAAAATAGTATGTTTCATGAAATAGTAATCGTGGAACTTTTTTTACTGTCGACTATAATGTTTAAATAAATATTATGAAAAAAGGCAATACGTTTTAATATAGGTATATCGTTTTATTTGTATTTGCAAATTAAAATGATAAAGTTATACGTCTTTTCCATATTATACGGCGGCCAGCAAAACATTTCTTTCCTGAAGTATTTAAGAACGAGTTGCAAAGAATATATTTTTTCCCTCCATTAAACAATACATTTTCAACTACTCATTAATTTAATGTTTGTTACTTATTAATTAACAAAAAATATATCTTCACGCCCATAACCCCGAAGAGGTAGGCACAACCAGGGCACCCACGACGAGCCAAAGAAACTAAGTCCCACTACAATGTGATAGGTGCAAGCCTATCGCCAACCGGGCACATATCCAATCCCGAGCAAGGTTTTTTTATTAGAAAATTGGAAAAACCCAATTTTCTTTTTGTTACCCAACCTGGGATTCGAACCCGGGACCTCATGCAGTCAAGTCCAACAACTGAACCTCTAGACCACAGAGGCGAACACAAACACAACAATTAGGTCTCCCTAGAAAATTCCGCAAATAGATTTGAGTTTAAGACTACAAAACAAACAAAATATACTTAAATAAATACATAGTGAATGTAAACCTAAAAGATTGACAAATATAAGTTCCTGATACAAGATCGGCTATTGTCGGGCATTGAACCCGAGTAGAAGTTTGGTGAATTGGTATGGACCAACGAGATTGTCACAACCGAGGTGGAAAAAGCC
The DNA here is from genome assembly GCA_002245475.1 of Calephelis virginiensis. NCBI lineage: Eukaryota > Metazoa > Arthropoda > Insecta > Lepidoptera > Riodinidae > Calephelis > Calephelis virginiensis. The sequence continues at coordinate 39,166 of NJDC01065438.1, forward strand.
GTATATAAAAAATATAAAACTTAAGAAACATACAATTTAAGCTTTAAGCGAAACAGCGTTATTCTACCATATGATAACGTTCTCAACAAATCTCGTGACGTTATCTGATTTGCAATTATCTCTGTGCCTGTATCAAGTTCGTATCAACAGAGTAACGTTTGTGTGAAATTGATTCTCCCAACACATTAAGTGATTTCTACAGGATTAATTAGAGAAAGCTACATCAAAAACGCTACGCGGCAGATCCAATTTGCTCGTTTCTATATCTGTGTGTCTAAAAGGCCTAAATCTTTAACATTTTTAAAACCGACTTAATTAGGTCTTTCTTGATATAATTATGTTATTAATAATAGAACTTCCTTATTAATGTTATCCGCACTTCCGCACCAATATTATAAAAAACTATATCATGATGTTGCTAATTTTTATGTGAAGGTAGATAGAAAGGCTTAAAGTGACATGGGTTATTATTATCCTGATATTTAAACAGAATCCCGGCCGAGAGTTAAATACTTCAATGCGTGGGACAAAAATGGATAAATGCGAAAGAGTTTTTGTATGTTTATAGATTGTCGCCTCTGTGGTCTAGCGGTCCGGGTGTTGGACTTGACTGCATGGGGTCCCGGGTTCGAATCCCGGGTCGGCCAACAAAAAGAAAATTGGATTTTTCCAATGATCATCACTAAAAAGATACTGAATAGCCACGCTGATACTATAAACTGGATCTGTGTATTTGTAAATTTTTCTACAGATGACAGTTCGATGAATGTACACTGAGTTTCATAAATTAAGCTCATTCACTTTATTTCTTCAACGAAACGTACAAAGGTTCCCAAACTTATTTCATGTACCGCCCGACTTTGAGTAACAGATATGTTGTAGCGCCCCATTCCATTTTTCTCGTCAAAAATCTTAATTACATATTTGTTTCGTCTGGATTAAAAAAAAAACAGGTTTCCTTACCGCTCCCCTCTAGGTTTCCAGCGCCCACAAGGGGGCGTTATCGCTCACTTTGGGAATTAGAGTAATATCAACCAAGTAAGGATTTAAACGCTTCCTTTGTTGAAATCGCACTCGTACAGATTCAGCCAGCCAGTTTATTTACTGCTCTGCAAAAGACTGAAATTCGTTTTTATCCGAACCATAATGATTTGGAAGTGTTAAGAAAAATAGCGAATAGGCTCCTTTAGAGATGTTCTAGACGGTTCTAAGCATGCCTTCCATGCAAAGCCTTGGAGGAATCTTTGTTTCCATCTTCCAATATTATTTTTGAATTAAACTATGGTGGATATATGCAATCCAATGTCAAAGAGAATACAACTACTACTATTTTATTCAATGTTTACAACAATCTTAAACTCCTTTCAATCTTTAATATACTCTATCAAAGCTTTCCAAAGAATGCAATAGGGCAGGGCTTCCAAAACTTATCTGTACTGTGACGCCCTTAGGTCATGCTATTTTTTAACGATGCCCCTTAACCCACTCAGTGTCGGAGGAGGGTGGGCTCCTCTGGGTCAAATAGTCCATTTATGTAGTCCAAGCACTATTTTTATGACTCTTTTTAACCCAGCCCTCATCCCGTGGACCAAAAAAGTTACCAGTTATAATAAGTCCAAGTCTAGTAACTGGTTCCTAGACTCGGATAACTCACTCGACTCGGTAGCATTGACACGCGACGCCTTTGGAACAGAGTCACGACGCCCCAGGGCGTCGCGATGCACAGTTTGGGAAGCCCTGCAATAGGAGATATTATACGGAGCTAGATATAACAAAAAACTAGATATTGTTATGTACATGCAGATAAATGTGCTCAATTATATTCACATGGGCTAATGTTTTAGGATTTTGATAGATTTTCTTCATATAATAATGATATAGTTTAATTTGTGTTTTAGTTTGTCTGATACATCTACCTTTGCTTTTTTTTGTTGGCCCAAGGGTTTGCTAGTAGAGAATACTGAACGCATTAAAATCGCCTGTTGTATAACATATACTGTTAATGTGGTGTACAAATAGTTTAATTAAATAATTAAAAATTTAAACATAATTTTCATACTGAAATTTCGATTATTTTTAATACGCAGCCAGGACGATTTTAATTATTGTTAAAGCATACTCCACATAATATTTACTTTAAACAAAACAGTTGTCTTTTTCGATATTATACTTAAGCCAGCGAGAAATGCCAGTGTTACTTAAAAATATTGCCTCTGTGGTCTAACGGTCGGTCAGACTTGGCATCTTGAAGTCTCGGATCCGATCCCCAGGTCGGACAAAAAAACTAGTTCATGTGTAATTTCACGTTAAAAATGACGTTGCCCGGAATCGGATATGTGTCCAGTTGCCGATGGGTTTGCATACCACATTGTGGGATTAGTGTCTTCGGCTAGTGCTAGTTGTGCCTCTGCCTACTTCTTCGGGGATATGGGCGTGAAGAAACTACTACTACTACTTGAAAAGTGTATATGATAAAATTCCACCCAGTGCCGACGATGGTAGTATGAATTATGATATTTATATCAAATGGCTAAGTCAATGGCGTCGTTACGCATATCGTTTGTAACATGTAGCTTCAGGTGCGTCAAACTACAGAGCTGCTATTACAATAACGGGGTAAGTTCGTGAATGATAATTCCTGGGGCAATTATCTAATACTCCTGTTCCCTCTACGAGCTATGCCGTAAATTAGGTGCAATTTTCAAAATGGAAGCTTCTGGAAGCTGAAATGAATCTTAAAATTAATATAATTTATTTTTCCATGAGGCAAACGATTATAATTTATTGTTAAATATCAAAAATAAAATAAAAATATTATTAACGAAATATCCTCAATCATATTTCATCAATGATTTTGTACTGTTAGATATATTAGGTGTTACTAGCTAACCCGGCATATGTTGTTCTGCTATTTTTTAAAGTGGGTTTAGTAAAAACCGGGCTGTTATCACTTAGGGGTGTAAAAAAATGTTGGCCAATACTCAGGCCTACTCAATATGCTCATAAAATTTCGGAGGAGTACAAACATTGTGACATGAGAATTTTATATAATATACGATTATTAGGTGATTTTTCGATACTTAATCAACCGAAATATGCAGATACTAGACAAATAATGAAAAAAACGAATGAAAAAATTAAAACATATCATGAACTTTAATAAAATATGCAAATAAATGTACTTCAAAGACCTAGTTTTAAAGTTGCAAAGCAATGAAATAAAATCTTTAAAAACATCACAAATTTGTGATATTTAAACTTTTTCGGTAGGTTATCCTATTTCAAATTATTATTTTATTTTAACCCAACAGGTAGATAAATATACGTTCTGGTTGTCAGACGAGACTATTTAAAAAAATATACCGTTTATTTATGTCAAACTAAAAAAGTACTTACCTCGACTGTAGCTGTAACTTGTGGTGTGCGCTGCTTTGGTTGGGTAGCCGGTAGACTTGGACACATGGTCTTAAATCCTAGTCATATCCGTAAATCGTAATATATATGGTCTCCACAGGCAACGATTGTCTCTTACCATAATAAACATACAAGTCTATCCACCCGTGCAAAGCTGGGACTGCTAGCTACTAACATTGCACGTTTCTGACTTAAAGGTATACCTAACATAAGTTAAACTGTCAAATACAACGTGAACCATAGTTAAAAGCTAACTCACAATTAAATGTTTAACCCAGAAACGTGCGAGTAGCCCTAACGAGTTAAAATGACCTAAATAAAAAAAATGGAAATTTATGCGATTATTATATTAGTATAACGATTATTGACAGTGCTTACTACTAAAAGTTTCTGGATTCTGATGAATAAGACTAGATAAGAACTTTATTATTAATTTATTAAATTTTCACAGTAGGTATATACTCTCATTAATTATACATTTTTCCATTCGTTGAAACCATTGCGTGAAACAGTGCTCCAGTCCAGTCAGTGGTCCAGCGACCTCTTCAGCGGCTTTTTGGAATGCATTTACCGCCGCTTAAACCTCTAAGTTTGTACGGACAGTATGACGGATGCGTCATCAGTTACACATTTGAACTACGTATTTGTTATCTTAGGCTGAGCGCATACTTTAGTCAAAACAGTTTTAAGACAGACTATTGCGTTACTTACTTATACATGTACATGGCGACTCTAATTATCTGAACCCCGCCGAATTGATATAAACAAATGAGTCTCGAAAATTCAAAAGTTGATATGGGAGAGTTCCATTTTCAAATTCTGTTATTGTTTTTTATTTTATTTATTGTATAAGTGGCCAGTTCTAGACACTTTTAGTAGGCGCCACGTATATTCGGTTTATTAATACAACAAATATCTTTAGTTTCGTCTAACCTGAATTGAAGGAACCGTCGCACTGTTGTTAACTGATACTTTTCCATACCAATAGTTTTATTATAGGAGAAATAAACAAGCAAATAATAAAATTGTTTTTGTTGTTGTTGAAAAACACGTTTTATAAACAACACAAAAAAGTTAATGGTGCGCTGCCAACCTAAGACTGCGAACTTACACCTCTTACTTAAGTAAGTTTACCAACTACTCTGTCCTTACCCGGAACAGAATAATGATAAACCTTTGAGTTATATTTGTAAACAAAACTACACATTTTGTGTCAAAGAACATATTTCCAATAGTATACAAATTCAATTCTATACAATTTCGTCATCTACAAATGCTCGCAAATGCATACAATCGACTTTCTTTGATCATGGAAAGGTAAGAGCAAAAGCTGAAGCGTCGTCTGAAAGTGCCGTATAGCGTGAAAATTGTGCAAAAGCATCCTTAAGGTCGTGCTGTTTGAGTGCTACTCGTGTCTCGTCCTATCACAAAACAGATATACCGTTTCATCTCCTATTTTTACTTGGAAAATATAAAATAGTTCCAGTACATAGTATTATTATTCATTCGAAAATATCTTTATCTTTCACGTTTCAAGGAAGCAATGTTATGGTATAATGTTTGTGTTTAGATAACAGGATCAAGATAGGCTACTTTTTATCCCTATATCTAAACGGGTTCAGTATAAAATATGAAAGGTTAGCTCCAGTCCATAGCAGGTATTATGCACGCAATAATGTCCGTTTGCTCTTTCGCTATACCAAATTCAAATTCAAATTACCAGACTAAAATTAACAGACTCAAAATAGACTACTTTTTATCTTGATATCTAAACGGGTTCCCGCTTGCAGTTTCAGTGTAGAAAAACCTATCTAAATTATATATAGCCTCTCTGTTCTCGCGGTCCAAGTGTCCGACTTGACTTCTTGAGGTCCTGGGTTCGAATCCCGGGTCAGCCAATAAAAAGGAAATGTGGTATTTTCAATTTTCTAATAAAAACAATGTTGCTCGGGATTGGATATGTGCCCGGTTGGCGATAGGCTTGCCACCTATAACATTGTGGGGCCTAGTGTCTTCGGCTAGTTGTGGGTGCCCTGGTTGTGCCTCTGTCTATCCCTTTGGGGATATGGGCGTGAAAATACATAAAATACATTTGAACTGCAGTAGTATGTGATGTTGTATATTTTGTTTCGATAACATATATTTGTCTTCCTCCGTTTAGATCCGGGTTAGCTAAGTACGAGACAATCTGCCTCTATGCCAAGCAGCTCATAAGAAACGAGTACAAGTCATATATGACCTGTACTCGTTTCTTATGAGCTGCTATAGGTCATTACTAACTTGACCACTAGTTGTAGAGTGCAGTTATGAATCGAAATCCTTACCTCTTCCTGCCGCATTCTGCATTCCGCACATCCTAACTCTGTCATGTTCCAGTTCGGACTTCAAAGGCTAGGGTAACTAGTAGACTTACACAATAGACCTAACATCCCGGCCTAAGTATAGCGACGCACCTGTAACATCTTTAGTGTATATAGACTATGGCTGTTTCTTACTATCAGGAGAGTCGAGTGCCTGCTCGCTGACCTCTCACATAAAAAAGGATTGACGTTATACGTCATTATATCGCAGAAAGGCATTACCATCCGGGATCAAGTCAGGGATTGAGACAAGCTAGGCTTATACAATACTCCCTAATTAACTTTTGGGAGTTGCCAGTACACAAACGGCACCCCCAGTCAATAATACTGCTATTGACAACGCTGCAGCAGTAACAAATTCAGCAACTGTTGCCCGCGGGATAAAAACTATCCCAAGTATTAATCAAAGTCCCATCTGAAAAAAGTATCAATTTCACTGAAAAACAGCAATTAACAAAATAATCCGCCATTTATTGAATTCATTTGTTACAAAAAATGTGATAAATGAAGAACCGCTCTACCGATTTTTTTCAAACTTCACACAAACCATATACTAAATAAGCCGAACAAAGTCTAAACATTTGGTTAGGATAAGTGAGCCTTTTCTTGAGTTACAAAATTACAACGAAAAGTTGCATTGATTTTTATATGTATAGATGTATATAAGATTTGATTGCTAAAGAATTTGCTATGAATACGAGTATGAGTGTATGCTGTCCGAGAGTGCACTAATTTAACCCATAGCGAAGTTGTAAAACGCATTGCTGGCTAAATTATGATGATGGCTCGAACACCGCGGTACATCGGTCACATCCTGTAAAACATACAACACTATAAGATACCCTCAACAACACTTGCCTATTAAAGTTATTTATATTTCCCGTAGGGACTTGGTTAGATTTCGGGATAAAAAGTAGCCTAAGTTAGCCTCCAAACTCCTAATTATCTCCTTATACAAAAGTTATATCACAGCATTGTTCTGTTACGATGTGAAAGAAGATTTAACAAACACATTTATGTATTCAATATCGGTAGTATAACTTTTTATTTATTGCTATCTCTCCAAAAAATAACATATGCTTTTCTCAAAAGTTATCGTTATAAGTTTTACGGGTCTGTTGTCTGGCTATCATAACTCCTAACGAATGCACCGATTTCAATGGGGATTTCTTTGTTTAAAACTTAACATGCTCGACATAGTTCTACAAGGGGCTTAATGAAAATCTTTAGTTCTATGATTATTTGATCAATTTATGATTATTATTATTGTATTTAATTCATGTATGACGTAACAGAACAATGCTGTGATATAAATGTGATATATTATAGGTAACTCCGGGTTCGATGAAATGAAAATTTGATGTGTATGTGTGCGGTTGTGTGTCTGTCTGTTGCGTTTGAACGAATTGAAGTGATAATGATGCGAAATTTTCGTTTGAAAGCTGATATAAATGAAATGTTTCTCATTCACATGACACGTACCGTAGTACCATAGTAAAGATAGAATAGTAGGTCAGTTAAGCCCGATCGACTAGCTAATTACCTATTTTGGCAGTGATGCATAGGGTTGCATAGGGTTGTCCGTTGTCACTTTTAAATCAATATTATTTACGTATTATGGCAGACTGACATAGGATACTTTTTTAAAGTAGTAGTACTGTAGTAGTATTAGTAGTAGTAATCGTGGTGGTGCTGGTGGTGGTAGTAGTAGCATACGTAGCGAAGCACGTATCGGGGCGCTAGTTATAAATAAGATACAGAAAAAAAAACCTTTGATTTTTGGATGTGCGTAACGTTTATTGTTCGTGGTTAAAGTATATACATACGTACATATCTTCACGCCAAGTCCCTTACTGGGTAGACAGAGAGTATCGAGTGCCAGACCTCACGATCCTGACAAACCTGTCTGGCTTCCTTCACATTCCCTACCCTTTTCATACAAACAAGCCGGTTATGGAGACTCTTGACACCACCCTCGGATAACATCCGAGTGATCTGGGTGGTGATTATGTATCTCAGTTGCCAACTCAAAATAGAAAAGTGTACATCAAATGACGTCATTTGTGTTTGCTATCTCTATTCTATTTCTGTTGGCCACTGGAGATGGGAAATATAAAACACGTCACTCGACAGCTATTTGATGTACACTTTTCCATTTTGAGTTGGTCACTGAGCTACATAATTAGCCCCCTGATCGCGGAATGTCAACCTTGATCTCCCCGGGAACCTACACCCGTCATTCGCATTGTATATCTGCTTCGTCAATATTTCATCTGTCATTCTTTCCACATGTTCGAAGCTGTGGTTAAAGTAAAAACAAACAAACATTTAAATCTTTCCTCTTTATTATTAGTATAGATAATTTTTTTTTCGAAATGACTACTGTTGTGTACGTCTAACGACTTTTACAGCGTCACCGGGCTAAGGGGCGAGCAGAGTGCTCAGCCAGAGATTGAATAATGGGTGGGGCCTTGGACCCCTCTCCCTAAGGGTGTCTCCTGTGAGGCCGTACCTCGGCTTAGGGTGGGATCTTGGTTCGTTTCGGAAGAGGATATCGTGGCTGTGTTCCGCCCAGGGCGGAACAAGGGTCTTCGCCGCCCCCGGCGGCGGCGGTGTCGCGAGTTTGTATGTGTGTGTGTACTGTTGTATGAGGCGTTTACCTCGGTGATCGGGTCATCATAGATAATAAAGAACTACGTACCTATGTAATGAAACTAAACTATAACTACAGGTAACCGCAGCTATAACTCGCTAAATACAATGAAAATCAAATAGGTACCTATTATACATTATTCAATATCAATCCAACAACATTGGTAAATGATGAAGTTAATACCTAGTACCTACTCCATTTCAACAACATACCGCGACGCGTACTTCATGTTGCGGCTAATATTTCTTGTTTTTTGAAGCCATAGAAGGTGTATAGAAATTTTTACAGACGCAAATCCGCAGTGAGATCAGTGTATGCAGTGAGTGCGAAATAACGCGTGGCGCAGCCCTTACTGAGGCCACGTTCAGCCCCGGCCGTTTATTTGATAGTATAAACGAAAAGTGCGTGATTACATGGCGGCTGCTACTCACGCGCACACTTAAACCGGCAACGATAGATTTGTAGGAAGCTGACCTACTATACTATCTTTACTCCCACCTACCACGACGAAGTGAAAGATATAATCAAAGATCTTCACAATAGAAAGGCCCCGTGACCTGACGGTATTTCAAATAAGATTATTAAACATTTTCCTCACGCATTCATATACCTACTAGTAAACATCTTCAATGTATTACTAGCAGGCAGTGCTTTTCCTGACGAGTGGAAAGAAGCCACAGTCATTGGAATACATAAACCGGGTAAACCCCGTAACGTCGCGAGTAGTTACCGCCCGATCAGTCTTATTAGTTCACTCGGCAAAATATACGAGCGTCTTATCCTCGCCCGCCTTAAGACGGTCGTAGCCGTGAAACACTTGTTAATGGATGAGCAGTTTGGTTTCCGGGCAGCCCATTCATGTACAAATCAAGTGCACCGCCTCACGGAGCACATACTAGACGGCCTGAATAGACGACTTCCCTTATATACAGGAGCAATATTCTTCGATGTGGCCAAGGCGTTCGATAAGGTCTGGCACAACGGCCTAATCTATAAGCTGTACGAAATGGGCGTGCCAGACAGACTAGTTCTCGTCGTATGAGACTACTTGTCGAATCGTAAATTTAGATTTCGCGTAGAAGGGACTTTCTCTAGCAGTAAAACTCTAGAAGCGGGAGTGCCGCAAGGCTCGGTGCTCTCACCTATATTATACACCCTCTACACGAACGACGTATCCCAACCTCCACGCGTCCACGTAGCCCTCTTCGCGGACGACACGGCTCTATATTCAACCCACCGTCGCGGTAAACAAATAGGCTGCAATCTTAGAAACGCTAGACAAAAATGTGTCGTTCGAACCACGTATTTCGCGCGTCACAAACAAGGCTAAATTCGTACTTAGCCGTCTTTACTATCTTATTAATAAAAATAGTAAAATGTCACTTCGTAACAAAGTGACACTTTACAAAACATGTGTTAGACCCATATTAGCATACGGTAGCGTAGCCAAAAAGTTACAAGTAATCCAGAATAAGTTCATGTGAACTGCCACGGGTGCCCCGAGGTACGTTCGCAACGAGGACCTACATCGCGACCTCCAATTTACCCACGATAGCGCAGCATTTCAAAGAACTATCGGAACGTTACTTTGAAAAAACGGCTGCCCACCCGAATCCAGTGTTAGCATCCGCGTGTGACTAAACACTGGCTGCGAACACACCCCCAAACCATAGAAGACCCCGCCACGTGTTATCGGATCCTC
>NJDC01065439.1:0-11969 GCA_002245475.1 Calephelis virginiensis
GTAGATATCAGGAGAGCTTCAAATATTAATATTTTCAAAAGTATGTTAAAGCGTCACTTTCTGCGTTCACTGTGATTAATAATTTTATTGCTTGTTCTAAATTCTAATATCTATAATTAAAACAGGCTTCTGCTTTTAGGATGATTTATTTTGTCTAGTATTAGATGCATTTTTTTATATTTTTGAGAGCACCATTACACAGTAGTCCGCTATATCTTGTTCCATACTCGAGGGTTGCCTGGAAGAGATCGCTGATTTGGCGATAAGGCCGCCTTTGTGTATCTTATAATTTAAGTTTTATTTGATGTATTTGTATTCTCTGTATTTGGTGCACAATAAAGAGTTACTGTATTGTATTGTAAACTCTGTCTAAAGTTGTTTTCTCAACGACTGACATCTACGTATAGCGGGTTATTGGTTCTGCGTCAATTTTAGACAGTGTTTATTTAAACAGTAATGTTTAGTTAAGGGTGAGGCGGATTAGACTAAGTTTAATTGATAATAAAATAAGGTGAACTTGTACTACTTTGAACTTTTTATAGGACATCTATTAACATTAGTTACATTGTATTAGTATTACAATCAGGAGAGAAAAAAGATGGAAATCCTTTCTTAGAATTTGCTTGGCAGTGTCTGGTGGAAATACCAGCAAACTTTGTCGCAGCGTGGATGGCCGACCACTGGGGTAGACGAAAATCCGGCATAATAGCCTATGTACTCCTAACTTTGGTGTGGATTTTATTCACTTTCAGACGTACCAGTAAGTACCTATTATGTGAGTTGGTAAGTATTAATGCCATATTCTGGTCCAGGTAGGGTGACTGGCACACTTGTACTTTAGGCCTAACAGCTCGGCCTCAGGAGACGCACCTATAACGTTTATGGTATTGTCAGGTAGAAATGGTAGTGGAGTTCCATGCTAAATGCTTGCTATTGCAATCGCCTGTTTCGGAGGTCTGAATTCAAATCGGCTTTATTTTAGCCTGCTTTGGTATTCCACAATTTGTTTTTTTTAATTCGTATCCTGATGCTGTTACATCTTCTATCTATCTATATCTGTTGAGTAAAAGATACGCCAGTCTTAGGAATCACTTGGTAGGAAAGCAGTTGGCAGCTATATTTTAGAGAGCACGGGACCAACACGGGAACGTTGATAACTTTCTTGCGGTAATAAAACTTTTGTTTTAGCTGGTTGTAACTGGTTAAACTATTGGTGGATGAGCAGTCTAATAATGACAGTAGGCAGACTATCAACGTCCATCGCGTGTTATGTTCTAAACATACTTTGCCTGGAAATTTATCCCACATGTCTTCGACAGTTTGGAACGTCTATTGGTTTTATTACCGTCGGTGGTGCATCTGCTATAGCACCATACATCTTGTATTTGGTAAGTATAATAGTATCAATTAAATGAACCATCTGCGCCATTTGTTCGCAAGTCTCAGACGCGAATGTTTTAGGATATCTAGATATTATGTGTAAACAGATACTTAGTCTCTAACAGGTACCTAGTCTAGGTGGGTGTACACTTTAGGACTCAGTGTCTTAGTGTAAAGAAGCAAGCAAGAAGTGTCATCTAATGCATGATATATTAAGTACCTAATTTTGTTTATGTATTTCGGAAGGTTCTTATGGCAGGAAAACCTGGGTAAGTAGCAAAGAAAAAGGAAAAACAACATTTTAATTTTGCACATTTTTGCTATTAGCTAAGGAGAAAATTAATTTGAGATGATGTAGATATAATACATCACAACGGTAGTAAAATAAGAAAAGTCACATTTAATTGTTGGTCGAGACAAAGCTGGGGACGAGAAATACACCGACACGATCTAAGGTCGATGTTTCTACTGCCCGAAGAGTTTATACTATTTTTCTGTCCGATGAAGCCGAAAAGTGTCAAATTCGTTTATTGTCGCGGGAGAAAAATTGCCAATTTCTGCCCAGAGGGCAAAATATTTTTATTTCGTGCTTATTTATATTATCATCTCTTTTTACTCTATTTTACGTTAAGCCTTTTTCTATCAAAAAAACAATAATCAAAACTAGTCTAGTCGGTAAAGTTATGGTTTGTGTTACATCGTAATAACAAAATAATATGTGCGTTAAATGGATACCACCTCTATATTTTCGCCGGATAAACATATGATTAATAATTAATTAAGAATAAATTAGAAGCTAACATTTTTTTTGAAAGTCGTTTTGTAAACAACTAACTTCCGCGGTACCAAACAAATAAATAATAATAAAAATTTTGTAAATTTTAAATGGCCATGAATTATATGTTAAAACGGTAGGTCCCCGGACCCACAGAGCTCCAGAACTCTGCTTATTCTAATGTTTATATTTTATTGTTTAACGTTAATATAATCATGTTCTTAATTTTTGACAGGTTTCGGCCTGGAACGAAATAAAAACAGTTTGTGCCCGGTCTCTCTCTTCCTACGTGTTTTGCAATTTTAGACGCTGGCGGAAAAGTAATACTTTTCTCTTTTGTGGCACATGTACTATATTTTAAACGATTTAATTTTTATTTCAGGGTAGGAAATATGATGAACGAGTGTCTGGAGCGATTATGATTATTTCTTCTGCAGTTAGTGTAATTGCCTCTCCATTGCTGCCTGAAACGTTAAATAGAAAATTACCAGAAACTATAGAAGAAGCCCAGCGCTTCGGGGCCAAAGAAAGAAAACAATTTACACTGGTTAATGAACAAATACCTACTACAGAACAACTAATAGCCGATCAAAATTATTAATAAATGTGTAATTTTCTATGTTATTACTATGGCTACCCGATTATGTTACATTACATATCTACTTCCTATCTGTCCCGGCGAACCTAATACGGCCCGCCCCTGCTATAAAATCAAATGTTCAAATATGTTAAAGGTCAATATGAGAAAAATACTTGCTATCGATAGGTATTTGACAAGACGTGTAAGATGAAGCAATTAGATTTGTGATTCGTTCTGATGACAGTAGGGTTACCCTTGGATCTGGATATTATGAACATTGCATTTTGAAATCATAACGTCATTTTAAGTCCTTTTGAAGTACCTACTGTGTTTATTAGCGGATTACTAATATTTAGTTACATATAAATAATCTGATAAAATAATTTATTGTATAGTATTAACTAAACGTTAATATTTCGACAGTATAGTGTTCAAGAGTACCTAAACTGACATACTCGACTCCAATTTTCGATATTGCGTGGATCGAGCTTTAAGAGTAATCCTACTGGTGCCTACGCAGGTGCCGCTAGAGTGTCTTGTGCATTTTTATTGCCCTTAGAAGTTGTTTACAAAATTACGTAGTGGAGGATAGCTAAACAGATCCTAGCATATTTCAAACAGGAAAGTGAATTGAAAATATCAATCACGGAGGGTTTATTTTTATGTTTTTATGATATTGGAAGGCAAACAAGCAGACGGATTTCCTGATGGTAAGAAATTCACGCCGCCTCAAGACACCAAAGGTGGTAATGGTGCGTTTCCAACCTAAAGCCGGGATGTTAGTCTTCTAGCAAAAGTAAGTTTACCGGCTTCCTTACCCTCCAAACCGGAACACGTCATGACGTTATGGTGGCAGGAATAGATAAGGTGGTGGTACCAATCCGGGTAAGTCGCTGCGAAACTCTACCACCTAGTCAGATGTCACCGCCGAAAACCCGCCGAACTTAATCGCTTGATGCTAGCAGCTACTTACAGTTTATACAGGTTTTGCCATTTTCCTTGCAATGTTCCCGGTTTTTTTTTCATAAAAATGTTCTCCTGACAATAACTAACACGACAAAATAGAATTAGCAAAATCGGTTCATCAGTTTAGGCGTGATGCGATGACCACGCGAAATAGGGTTTAATTTTGATTTATATAGGTTAACTATTCTACCAATTGTTGCTTTGTTCACAAGTGTAGCTAGCGCAACAGGTGCGTCAATGACATTTTTCTTTGCTACCAGTAGATAACAGATGCAATCGTAGGTACGTACGGGTGTCGTATTTCTTATTGCTGCTAAGACTATAAAACAGAGGTTCCCAAACTTATTTCATGTAACGCCCACTTTGAAAATCAGTTGTTTTGTAGCGCCCCCCCCTCGTTTTTTTCTTGTCAATAACCTCAATAACATATTTGTTGCGCCTAGTTTAAAAAAAAAAACATTTTTTTCAAGATTTATACCGCCCCCCTCTAGGCTTCCAGCGCCCACAAGGAGGCGTTATCGCCCACTTTGGGAAAGGCTGCTATAACAGACGAAGTGACTTTATTTCCAACAAACTGCTGGTCGTAATCATATTAATTCAATTATGATTAAGGACTGTGATGTGGACTTTCGGGTAGTGTAAGTGACTCTTTCGCCCTTCGGGGCTTTGCTTGAACACCAAAAGTGTCCTATCTAGCCGCAACGCGTGCATTGATACTGTTGCTTAGTTCGATATTTCTGAGCTATTATCTTATGACGCCAGCTCACATTACATCAGAACTGCGTCAATAAGTCACATTTTTTTTGACTAACGCCTCTCTTTCACGCCCTTGAAGGCTTTCTGGAATATTGAAATGATAAGAACTAAAATGTAGCTGAATGATTTTCCTAACATACCTAATGACTACTTTTTTTAGCTTAATGAACTCTATTTTTTTAAGAAAACACACAACATTTGGTTGAAGTAAACAACAACTATGAGTTGTTATAGATTACGTTCGATAAAGCTACGTGTCGAAATCAATGACATTTTTCGTCTAAAAAGTGTTTCTCTTGTTACCAATAGAGGCGCTGTTTAAAGTTTTCGTACCTACAAATAATTTATAGAGACGATAGCGAGTGACAAGCCTTAAACTCAAGGTAAGGGGTCTGGAATTTAATTATCTCAAGAGTTGTCAAATTTTATAGTTGTGTTATTTATCAAATTTTAAACAAGCTGCAATTGGATTTAGTTAAAATTTGTGTATAGCTATACTCTTTTGGAATTAAGTACAGTTTTCACAATAATTTTGGTGTTACAAATTGGATATCGTATATTATAGTTTATTCACACTGAGCAAACTATTAATTTAAAATTATTTGAATTAATAATTTGTTTTAATGTGATTATTATGAACATGCAGACTTTTCATGCAATTTAATCACCTTGATTTGGGAGCGTTTCCCTAACTGCCACAGCCTACATTGATATACTTGGCGTTGACATTTCGAGTGATGTTCAATTTCGTGGTCATCTGGAGGCTAAAATAGCCTCTAAGAAACTTGGTGTGCTCAGTAAAGCGAGACAGTATTTCAAGTCGACCCATCTCTTACAACTATACAAAGCGCATATTCGGCCTCATATGAAGTACTGTTCTCAACTCTGGGCAGGGGCTCCACAGTACCAGCTCCTTTCGTTTGACCGCATTCAACGTAGAGCAATTCGAATTGACAATGACCGGGCAATTATCAATCGGCTTGATCTCTTGGCGCTGCGTAGAGATGTTGGGTCCCTCAATGTTTTCTACCGCATCTATCATGGGGAATGTTCTGAGGAGCTGTTTGGTTTAATTCCAGCAGCTGATTTCCACCTTCGGACTTCGCGACAGAGTTCCAAGTATCATGCCCATCATCTTGATGCATGGCGATCTACAATTGTGCGATTGCGAAGATATTTTTTACCTCGTACAACACCTTTGTGGGATCAGTTACTGAGGGCGGTATTCCCAAACAATTATGACTTAGGGACCTTCAAGAAAAGACCGTACTCATTCCTTCAAGGTCGGCAACGCATTTGTGATACTCCTGGTGTTACGGATGCCCGTGGGTGGTGGGTGGATCACTTTCCATCAGGTGATCCACTTGCTCGTTTGCTTCCTCTTGTATAAAAAATATTGTTATGGCTGCCTCCACGCGATCACATCATAGAAAACTATAAAAATGCATAATCAATATCAAGATAAACTTGCCATCTATATGTCTATTACAAAAAAATGTACTACGAATAAACCCTGTTTTGTCCAAACATGCTTATTTTACTTTGGAATTTTTTTTGATTTCTAGTTGCAACCTCGGTACTCCGACGACGTATGTCATGCTCGCAAATGCTTATTTTTTTCAGAAACACGACTGTTGCGAAGATACCAAGGATGTATGAGCGTTGTCACCTTTTTCGACCATGGAGTGAATCAGATATGCTCATCCTGGGGCGCTGCAACTTGCCGTAGGTTCAGAATGCGCTCACGCAGCTTTCATAACTGTGAACCGCATCTTAATGAACTTCCGGTTAATTCAGTGAGAAACCTAATATCTCAGTTGAGATCAGAGAACTGTGAATCACGAGTTTTTGTGAATTGAGAGTTCCTGTGGTTGGTAGTCTGAGATTGAGTTTCTGCAATTGACTAAGATTCTGTGATTGAGAGTTCCTGTGAAGAAGAGTCTGCCACGAAGTGTTTCTGCGAAGAAGTATTTCTGCAAGTTTACGTTGAGATTCGAGTTTTCGTTGAATTACGATTTAACGTTCAGTTACGAGCTTACGTTCAGTTTCAAGTTTACGTTCAGTTACGAGCTAACGTTAAGTTTCAAGTTTACGTTCAGTTACGACCTTACGTTCAGTTATGAGTTTGTATTGGGTTACGAGTTCACGTTTTCTATGTTGCGAAAAGTTATAATTACCCTCATCTATAATAAATATAAAAGATTGTTATTGTTTGTGAGGTTCATTTCCTACTTTTTCGTTGGCTGAATTGTGAAAATTGTAAGAATATTAACTAAATGAGTTTTATTTTGGTCGGCAAACTATATGTGTATTTAGTCTAAGCAGCATATCTAGGCTGGATTGGTAAGCTATTTTTGTGGACAGAATGGAAACCTCATTTTCCAGTTAATAAGGCTATGAATCTCGAATATGTTGGTTATGCGAACTGGAATCGCAGAATTCTTTGGAGAGTTGTGATAACGTTGTTTTGATTAGTTTGTTGCTGATTACGACGTTGTTTCTACGGATTTTTGATGTTGTTCGTTTTATTCATCTTCAATTGAATTAAAACATAACAACAAATTTTAATTCAATACTTCTCAGTAATTATTACAAAACGAATACATTACATGGTAGGGTCGTTGCACCTGATCGCGTCCACTTAGTGGAGTTTGCAGGTTTGAGGTAAAATATAAAAATGTTCTGGATCTACTTTTGAATTAATTAATATTGTAACCCATCCGTAGTATAGTCTATTTTAGGATGAAGCTAAGTTTTAGCCAAAATGTCTAGTGATTATTTTTTAATAAATAAAATAACCGAAATAAGGCGATTTACCCAGTTCGCGTCCACAATTTCCAGACCGCGTCCACCCTTGGACCAGTTTGCGTCCACCAACTTATAAAGGAGTTAAGGGGAGATTTCATTAAGAAATTTGAAAGAAACATTGGGTTTCAACTATTACTGTATAAAATACATATGTTTACGTCTAGTCCTTTGCTGGGTTGGCAGAGAATATCGAGTTCCAAGTGTTACTAGCTCCCTCACAATAATTACTTTTTTCATACAATAAAAAGCTGGTCGTGGAGATTGTGGTGACAAGAGTTGGTCGTAGGTTATAATTGACCATGGAAAGTCAAGTTAGGTCTTCCCAAGTAATTAAGTACATCTATCCACTTTCGCAATATATGTCTGTACTGACAATCTTTCATCTGCCATTCTCACAAGATGAATGAACCAACGGAACATGCCCTTACTCATTATTGTACCAACACTTTTTTAATCCCACTCTTTCTCGGATCTCACTGCTACGAATTATGTCAATCAAACTATCTACCCCTGCTAAAAGCACTACTTGGACAAACAAACTCATTTGTTTATTCCACCACTACTACGTCTACTAAAACTCTTGAATACATTCTGGCTACATCTCTTTCATATGCTATTTTGGTTTCATTTCGCATTCAAATGTAGATACGCCTTTTTCTTTCCAATCAACATTCATTAGTTCTTTACTGTTTGCAGCTCAGATGATTTGGAGCCCAAAATTACATCATCGATTGTTTATATCAGACAGGTCATATAATTTTTCTGTTTTTATTTAAAATATCTTAATTGTAGAATACAGACATTTAAAAATATTTAGTAGATTTTGTTGAATAAGTAAATTTAAAAAGATAGTAGTAAGTAAATTTTCTTTTATAGATTTCACATCAAGCACGTCCATTTCACAAAAATTTTTAGTATCCTTCAACTTTTTTCCTAACTATTATTGCCTATCGTGTTCCCTCTTTCATTCTTGAAATGCTCGTTATCTTTATTCTTTTCTAATAAAAACATCGTCATCCGGGATACAACATGTGTCCGGTTGGCAATAGGTTTGCCACCTATCGCATTGTGGAACTAAGTATCTAAGGCTAATCATGCGTGCCCTAGTTGCACCTTTGTCAAGTTCTTTGTGGAATACGAGCCTGAACATACTTTCATAATTGTCTTTATGTATTTAAAATTTATCATACAGCTGCTTGTGTGTTGAGTGGAAGAAGGCAGAAAAAGTTCAAAGCGCTTGTTCCCTTCCGGAGCGGTGGTGGGTACTAGTCCCAATGGGATGATACAATGCACTCTACCGACTACCACCTATCTATAACTGTCTGATAAAATTTTATAAAACCGTTACGTAAGATTTAGTATTTAAATAAACAAGTGGATGCAAACTGGTATATAGTATAATCTGTCCATCCAGTTTGCGTCCAGGTATATTTCGACATCTATATCTTTTTCTACTACCATAACTAAGTGGACGCAAATTGGCTATTTAAATAAGCATAATAATAATGGTAAAAATAAAATAAAACACCGTCCTTATGACATATTTCTTTATATTAAAATAAAGGATCAAGTTAGAAATAGAAAGATGAGTTTGCGTCCACCCTGGACGCAAACTGGCTCATTCGTAATATTGCTATACCAGTTCGCGTCCACCTCATTTTAACTCTAAATAATAAAATAATCAATCAAATTTCTTCAAAATCATCAATATTTTTATTCTTTTAATAATTTTCAAGGCCTAGGAACAAATACAATCTTTAATTAAACTTAAAACATTGAAAAATTACGTATATGAAACGCGCGCCGGTTCACTATTTTTTTACTAAAATTATGGATATTTACACAACTTTTTTATATAGGTAAGATTAATTATTTTTTAAACAGGAAAAATTATGCGAACGGTTCTTTTGTCTGTGTATGTATGTTCCTAATATAATGTATTAATAGGCAGAAACGACTTTTAATTTCCCTAATTTGTTAGTACACTTATTTTTAAGGGTTTTTTAAACGGTGTCCGCGAAATGGATGCGAACTGGGGCGTGGACGCGAATAGGCTCACATACCCTACATAAGAATATCACAAATATACGAGTACCATCGATCAGTATTTATAAACTACATGATCGTAAATTTATTTTAACAAACTAAAATACACATGTCTAAGATGGTACCACACCCGGTGTAATAAATTTAATATATTTAAAAATATTTACAAATACGATATAATATGTAAGTATATCACAAGGTTATGAAATTAAAAAAAACAGGTGTAGCGAGATTATACTTAATATGTATTCTCTTGAAATATTTTAATATAATTAACATTACGAGTAAGTACTTAAAACAATTAATTGTTTTGTAGACCCTAAAGTTAGTAAGTGATGGGAGACTACGTTAGAGCGGTGGAAGGAAAACCTTGTCCCATCTGTACCTGGACAGGCGACGGTGAAGGCAATCCGACCGGTCCAATCCTATAGACCAAACCCGATTTTCGTCCGATATCCATTCTTTCGTTTCTGTCGAAAGTTTTAGAAAAAGCCGTTCGTAATCAATTGCCTTATTATGTGACGGCCAGTAGTTTGTTTAACTCCGCACAATCAGAATTTGACCAGGACATAGTACTACTAACGTCCTTGTCAAGATAACAGGCGGCTCACTAACTTTAATTGATGTCAGTAACACCTTCAACTTCGTTGATCACGAAATACTGCGAGGAGACCCCTCCTGCGATCTCTTAACGTATCTCCGTCTTTAACTGTTTTCATCCATAATTTTCACTGTTTTTAAAGTTGTTAAGAGGGACGGAAAAAACAAATCGGGGGATATATACTCGGCTTGCTCTGTTGGCGTGCCTCAAAGTGGCCTCTAATACTATTATTACCTAGTAGTAGGTAATATCTGACATCATAAAGTAGGTCACATTTGACTTGGCCGGTTCTTATGAGAATTAAAAGCATATTTAAATAAGTAGAAAAACTTTAGAAAATGACTGATGTAATGAAAACTGGCTTAAATCTTACCTACCTTAAGATGCTTGCTTTAAGAAGTGTCTAATAAAACAAAGAAATAGAGTTTCATAATTTCCTATAAATACATATTTTGATTTTGTACATTACTTGGCGCTCATTTTGTTCTCTATCCCTTTTGCGACGAAGTCCTAAGCCACGCATAATTTTAGTGTTGAATTTGGCTCACCATTTTTCACATTTGTTTTTGGTATGATACATGTTTACGAATAAATTTAACATGTATATTTATGTGGTCTTAGTTATAGTTATCTATTTATATGTGAAGTTCAACTCACTATAAAACTTAAGGATAAGTTAACATTTATGCTTACATGGTGCGATAACCAAATATTTAAATTTATGTTTTGTTTGTCTTAAGTTTTGTGGCATTGTTGAATTATGGCTGTAATAGTGGTTATTTATTAAAAATGATTTCAGTGTACGAACGTGCTCTTTCAGCAGTAGGAGATGAAAACAAATTTCAAAAGAACTTCGACTATATATATAATGTGGGATTAGTTGCCTCGTGGAGCATAGCTTACTATTCCATATTATTATGTCTAGTAGTTGTGCCATATACATGTCAAATACCCGAAAAACCGACTAACATTAGTGATTATGAATGGAAACTCAATCATCTACCCACGTAAGTTTTTTTTTAAGTTGATTTTTATCTCATTCCTCGAGGGATCTGGATCTGGTTCATTCTTGTAAAAATTGATAATTACAATTCTCAATGGAAATGCACCTACCTATAGTAGGAAATTTTATTTAAATAACTAGTTAAATTATATTTTCTAATATAAGAAGGAATCGTTCACACATCACGTGAAGTCTAAAGGGCAGACAAATAGGTATCATGTAATTACGGGAGAGGAGGAGAGTAGGAATAGTAAAATATCGCATGTAGGTATTTCTTTTATTGAAGACGCGGAATCTAGAATGCAAATATCCACTTGAGAATTTAAAAAAGCTTTGCTTGAATGGTGTAAGGTGGGACGGTTAATCTTCAATCTCACCATGAATCACCAGATTAGCAAGGGAAAGAGGGGGTTAAAAATGCTTAAAAACATCACGTGATTTACGGGCAGCCTCGGCGCTCTTTGCAGACCTACGTGTTTTCTTCTGTTGACCAGTTAAAAGACATTCGTTGTTTTTTTTCATTTTGTAACCAAATAATTGTCGTATCGGTTATTTTGACCTCCGTTGGCCTTCATTTACCGGACTTTATACGGTATTATATGTAGATACTTAACTCTTCTATGTATGTGTGTATGATGATTCAGTTTATTTCCAGGTTCGTGGACTTAACCGGAGAAGTCAAATTTGAAAGCTGTAGAAAATATTCAAACCCTGGCATAAATAATGATACTCATGGTACGTGGTGGTGGTAGTGTTTATGTATACCTACCGTATTTTAGAAGCTACTAATTAACTTATTTTTTATTTTTCGTCATTTAGAGTTTAATCTGCCTTGCATTTGGCTTTTTCCGACTGAAATTAGATATGGATGATTGATTTTTTAGTGACATTCCAGTAATGGACCGAGGAGACCTAGCTTTAGATCTCACGATCCAATCGCTGTCGAGTGTAGTGTCAAGGGTCTCCGAAACTGGTGTGTTTATAAGATGGAGGAAGCCAGCCAGGTCTGCAAAGATCATGACATTTGGCACTAGATACCTACTCTCTGCCTAGT
>NJDC01065439.1:17667-29711 GCA_002245475.1 Calephelis virginiensis
AAAGCGAGTTTAGCTTTTTGGCTTAGTTAAAATACATATAAAGTGAACTTAAACCGTGAACCTTTCTAGACTTGGATATGTCTATATTTTTTATGAATAGAAACTGGATGTCTATGAGATTAAATTCAAGATCTGCTAATGAAAAGTGGTTATTAGATACATACGGAAACATAGAAATTTGGAAGAGAGCTATTTTTCTTTCTGCGAAGTTACTCCTGCCTACCTTGAAGGCCCAAACCATTTAGACAGTGTACACTGAAATAGATTAAGTTTAGGTACCCACTTAGTTGTAGGTACTCCTTTCCATGCAAAAAAAATATTTCTTGTGTTATGACTTTAGGTAATATCAAAACGTCGGTCGTTGCTAATTTTCCTACATTTTATTTCAACTTCAAAATCACCTGCCCTAGAATATATCTGCTGTTTTAAATTCTGTAGTTGTAAGTTTTTTTTTCCGATTTGGGGTATTTTGTCAGGCCATGATAAATGCTAAATTTTAAATATCTTAAAGTTTCTTTTGATAAACATCGAAAACAAGTCAAACAAATAGACTTGAATTAAGCTTGGCTTACACATACACTTAGTCCAGATTCTAGATAGATAAATTTGTAATTTTCTTACTGCCTATAGATTTTTGTGATGGTTTGCTTAAACAGCCATTTTCTTAATGTTATGGCACATAATACAGAGCTTAATAAAAATACTATTTCTAAATGTTTCAGATACGGTCGACGTCCAGCTATTTTGATATCGTTGTTGATGCTAATAATAGGCCGATTTGTGTCACTTATAGGAAAACGTTCATATATAGTTTTTTCATTTGGATGTGTATTTGCTTCTTTTTCATCGTGGTCTATACCACAGTCGACTTTAGTTCTTTCAATGGAGATTTCTTCTCCTAAAAGACGCACAGTTACATCAACTTTTCGTTTAGTTTCTACAAGCATTGGAATGGCCATAATGGCATTACTGTACTGGTGGCTAAGGGAATGGAAGATGGTGATGATTGTGACTACTTTACCATTGATACCATTTGTAATTTGCACATGGTAAGGATCTTAGAATTTGATCAGTAAAAACAACAATCATAGTCATTCTAAAAATATTATTTTTATGTTATATATTTATTATAAAATTAGTGGCCTATAGGCCACGGTTTTCTTTAATCATCAGGAGAACCGTATGCGTGTTCGATGACTTCTAACATTAAAAAGTTACTCCTGGACGCTTGTAAGATTTAAATGTAGGAACTGTTTATATACGGTATCGCTTCAATATTTTTATCATATTTAGAAAAAAGAAGAACTATGTTTGACTCTTAGATTTTTCTTTGCATGTTACTCGATTTTCCCGTTAATTTTGTATCGACTACAAAAATCTTTTTTTATTTGAAAGAGCGCACTTCCGAGTCGGTCTCATTTGCACCAAGTTTGGGTCTGATAATAGGAAAAAGAAAAAAATTCTCAGGGAAACCGAGGAAAATTCTCATATTTTGTATACTTACTTCGATTACTATTTATTATTGACGTCGAAGTCGGTTTTCTGTAGTTTTACTGCGCTCTAATAATTTTAAAATATTTATAAGTAAACTAATTATCTCAAATTATTTATAACTATTTTAATAACTTCAGACTTTAATTTGTTGATCTGAAACGATTTCATTTAGAAAATATTAAATATTTTTTGTAAGAATGTAAGAAAAATACAATTCCAACACTGAGTAACATTAATTTGCTTATTAAAGACGTAATTCAAATGTTTTAGGAAATCAATCGAATCCCCTAGTTGGTTATATACCAAAGGAAAGTACAGCAAATGTGTAAAGAATCTTAAAAGAATTGCAAAAGGAAATAAAAAGGAACTAGATGAAGGCATAATAAGGGAGCTTTTAACTTTTGAATCTGTCAAAGACAGTCTTTATGTTAATCCGATGGTTATATTTGCTGGGAAGAGATTGACGATAAATACAATTTTACAATTAGTATTGTGGTTTGTAAAATTTGACATATTTTATTTTGAGATGAAACTTAGTTTACATAGCTCTTTTAAAGGTGTTTGTGATACCAATAGATAAGTCAAAATCTTTATCTTTAATCACAAAAAAGTAATCACACTTTGAACACAATATGTTTTACTAAACTCTGTCTAAAGTTGAATTATGAACCCATAAGTTGCTGCAACGTCATCTACGTGTAGCATGTTATTGCTTCTACTTCAATTGAACACAGTGTCTAGTTAAAAACGCTTACACGCGTTTTTTGGTGTAAGGTGGATTATTTTTAATTTTAGAGTAAATCTTCCTAAATTTGTAAATTGATTTTTTTATAGGACATCCATTAATATAAGTTACAATGTATTAATATTGCAATCAGGAGAGAAACAAGATGGAAATCCTTTCTTAGAATTTGCTTGGCAGAGTCTGGTGGAAGTTCCAGCAAACTTTGTCGCAGCGTGGATGGCGGACCACTGGGGTAGACGAAAATCCGCCATAATAGCCTGTGTGATTATAACTTTGGTGTGGATCTTGTTTACTTTGAAATGTGCAGGTATGTACCTATTAAGTATTACTTAGTAAGTATTATTGGCATATTTTGATCTTCGGTGTCAAGTGTATTGCAGAAAATACGTTCAGCCTGGCCACAGAACAGCGACGCACTCATAACGTTTATGGTATGACCAGGTAGAAACAGTGGTGGAATTGCTTGCTATTTCACTACGCTGCTATGCTTTTTTTTGGTGGTTTTATCCTTCTTTGGTGATTCCACAACTTGTTATTTCAATTCCTGCCCTGTTGATGTTGCTAATTGGGGATGTCCGTTATTTGAACGGATTACACATTAAGGTGGCTACGGTTACGGGGGGTGGTGGTTGATAGCCCCTTTGTTTTTCGCCTTCTTCTTGAACATTGGACTTGTAGCAATGCTGAGTGTGAGGGTTTGCTCTATAGAATGGGGGCACTCTCTGGACCTGTGTACCCTGCGGCACCTCAAACACTTTTGGGGACGTTGAAAATTTTCCGAGGAGTACCGAGTTTGTTATTGGTTGGGACCCTTTCTGTAACTCTA
The DNA here is from genome assembly GCA_002245475.1 of Calephelis virginiensis. Classification (NCBI taxonomy): domain Eukaryota; kingdom Metazoa; phylum Arthropoda; class Insecta; order Lepidoptera; family Riodinidae; genus Calephelis; species Calephelis virginiensis. Next base: position 20,733 of record NJDC01065439.1, read on the forward strand.
GGTTTTTCCTTTTACTCTGGGCGTGCAAAGTTAATTTTCGTTAAATTACCTCGTGCCCATTTGCCACTGGCGCTTACACGAGATTTCACATGTTACTTTGCTCAAATTTTACTTGTGTTTATGTATTATTAAAGGTAAAATTACGAAATTTGCAGGGTTACTCTTGAATATCGATATCATGCGAATGGAAATTGGAATCGTATTAGTCATTTAAGGTGCTGTTAAACACAATACCAGCGGATTATTAACATTCTGTTACAAACGGATTCAACAAATCCGATAAAATAATTTATTGTTTATTATTAACTAAATGTTAATAATTCACCAGTATTGTGTTCAAAAGTACCTCAAATGACATACTCAATTCCAATTGCCAATATTGTATGAATCGAGGTTCAAGAGTAACCCTACTGATCGAACTCTTGAACCCATTATCTATAGGTGGTGGTGGTATTCATGCGTTGCTTACATAAATGGCAAGCACGGGCACAGGTATTTCATAAAATTGTTGTGCGAATTTCAACGAAACTTTTGTTTTAGCTGGTTATGTCTGGTTAAGCTATTGGTGGATTGACAGTTTCATAATGACAGTGTGCAGACTATCAACTTCCATCGCATGTTATGTTCTAAATCTACTTTGTATTGAAATTTATCCTACATGTCTTCGACAATTTGGGTCGTCAATTGGTTTTATTACCTTCGGTGGTGCATCTGCTATAGCACCATACATCTTGTATTTGGTAAGTCGTCTTGTATTGTATAAATTAAATTAACCATCTATGCCATTTTTTGGCAAGTTTTAGACACGAATGTTTTAAGGTTAACTAGGTATTATGTGCAAACAGATACTTAAAGTTAACTGTGACGACTCGATGATGAAATATCAAGCACCGTAATTAGGCATGATTCCGTAGCTTGCTCGCGTCATCAGTTCTATAAACCCTTGCTAAACTTATGTGTAATGCAGCTAAGAACCCTCTCGATCACGTCAGCTTTCAAACAAGTTTTGTATACTGCTACATTATTTTTTTTTCTCGTATTTACATCGTGAACACCATTTTTTTGTACATTTGACATTAGACTATGAAATTAGCTAAAATATACTATTCGGGCCATAATACTTTATAATTTGTGATTCGGGCCGTTTCAACATCTGTCAATGTCCTTATTTTCCTAACTACAAACGCTGCTGAACTAAGCCTAATTGCCAATTTCTCAATATGAGGGTCCCATTGTAATTTATTTTTATACCAAAAACACAGTGGGTTCAACCAGATCCAGTTTAGATCCTTTCAGTTGTACTTTGGAATCTACTAACCGAACATTGAGCATTGAAAATCTAATACCTATACTTCGTTTTATTATCGTTTGAAAGAATATTGTTAACTGTGAACCAATGTGCAACTTTGGATATCGCATTGTACACTTCGTCATATTTACTTAATTGCCTTTTCACTTTAAGTATAATTTAAGTGTCATCTGCGAACAATACAATATCGTGGTTAATCCTTAATATAATAAGGGATAATGTATGGAAGACAGGCAGAACCAACAAAAGCCAAGTGATTTCGACGCTTCAAGGAGTTTGTCGTTAAATCGAGTGACGTTACATGGAGTGTACACTGTATTTGTTAATTATGAATAAATAATAATAGTAACATTTGTAAATTTTTAAGATGGTCCCGAATAATATGCTGAAACGGCAGGCCCCGGACCTACAGAGGTTCCGGAACTCTGCTTATTTTAATGTTTATCTTATATTGTTCAACGTTAATATAATATCTTTTTAGTTTTGCTAACTTTCGGTTTGGGAAAAGAAAAAATTGTAGGTATGTGCTAGGTTGGAGAAAACTACAACATCTCTTCCTGCGTGTTTCACAATTAATAGTTATAGTTGTAGTAGTCGTTGATGCAAAATTAGTATTTTCTCTCTTGTATCACAATGTACTATTTTTTAATTATTGTAATTTTTTTCAGGGTAGAAAATTTGACGACCGAGTGTCTGGAGCGGTAATGATTATTTCGTCTACAGTTGGTATAATAGCCTCTCCATTGCTGCCTGAAACGTTAAATAGAAAATTACCAGAAACTATAGAAGAAGCCCAGCGCTTTGGGGCCAAAGAAAGAAAAGTATTTACACTGGTTAATGAACAAATACCTACTACAGAACAACTGATAGCTGATTAAAATGATTAATAAATGTGTAGTTTTCTGTGTTAATACTATATCTACCTACTTATGTTATATTACTTACTTATGTCATATTATATACCTACTTATGTTATGTACGTCCTTGCTAGCTTCACCGGTGAACTTCGTACGTACCACCCGCCCCTGGCAAATAAATTTTCCTATGTTAAATTTTTCGAAGCGATTCGTCGTATTTTTGAACCTTCATAACTTGAGTTCGGATTATACCAGACAAACAAAATTTTCGGGATATGATGTCAGTGGTAGTCTTAATAAACCTTTAAAGTTTCAATTACATAGCTCTTTTATTTTAGATTTTATTGATATCTAAAATACCCCGATTTCGTCACTAACTCACTCACTCACTGACTGATGATCAACAAAATTCTTAAGGTACCTACTTCCTGAAGTCCTAGAAAGCTGAAATTTGGTATGTAAGTGAGAATTACGAGTAGTACCCAAACAACAAAAAATCCTTAAACTTGGAACTTTTACCCCCCAACCCTGTAAATCTTTTGATAGAGTCGTATAAAAAGTGCTGCAATATGTACGAAATAAATTCGAAAACCCCCCTTGCCTCCCAACTTTCTCTCCCTCACCCCTGTATCTCAGAAATAACCGCACGTTGAAGAATTTGGTTTGCGGTATCATATTAAGAGGTCTAAATTATAGTATAACATAAATTTAAATTTTGCCCCTCCCCCTCATTTTAACCCCCCTAAGCCTGTATTTCAAAAACTACAACACGTAGAAGAATTCTGTTTATTATGGGATCATTTTGAGGGGGCTCAAAAAACTAGAAAATTTTGATGTTCAAGGTCTGAATCTGAAATAGGGAATCTGGTGGGTATTCGACCTGGAATTTGATAGATTAAAAGGTCTGGGAGCACGGGATTTTATTTAAACGATCGATGTGATGTAATTCGGTGCAATGCACAAGACAGAGAGCTTAAAAGCCTAATTACAAAAGATTAGCTGCGAAACGCAGAAGTAAAATTTATAGTAAAATTTTGGAAGGTATTTGGCTCGAACAAGGCATATTTGTAGGAACGCTATTTTGTCTTTTGTCGAAGCTCTGCGACATATTCTTTTTCTTATCTGGTTCTTATTACTCCAACGAAACCAAAAAAGTTGACGGAGTTGTTGAAGCCTCTAGATCCGCTGGTAGTGAGTTAAGGAATTCTTAGAATGATCCTGGTATATAGGATGTAAATAAAATTATTTGCCATACTTACAGGGGAGATTCTACTGACGAAACTGAACAAGTTTTTCCAAGGAACCCATGGGCGAATCGCAAAAAAATTGGACATTGAATGTAGAATTAGCCGATCAGCTGATCGTTTTCCTTACAAAGTCCATACTTTTTTTATGAATCGCCCATGGGTTCCTTGGGGAAAGTTATTCAGTTTCATCAGTAGAATCATCCCTGTAAATATGGCACGCAAATTTTATTAACACTGTATAGTTAGTCCCTCTCAGGTCAGGTAATGATTGGAATGCCACAGATAGTGTCAATTGTCCGAGATATCTTGTGAAAAGGTGAAGTAGAAAAGTATGAGGAAGATGCTTCTATGACAGCAGGTTTAGAAAAAACTGTAGTTTTTAAAAAAGGAGTGAAAATAATGTTGCAACGAAATATAGATGTTTCTTTGGGTCTTGTCAATGGTGCTATAGGAATTGTTGATAAAGTAGAATGGGATTCGAACGACAAAAATAAAGCAAGAAGAGTTGTCATAATTTTTAATAACGTTCTGAGACACGAACTAGCCCCTGTAGAATCTAAATTTGTAATTATCATTAGAGTATTCGTTCACCGAGGACAGTTCTTAATATGTGTCGCGTATGCTATCACCATTCATAAAAGTCAAGGACTACGTTTGAATATTGCTCTCATTGATATCGGGTTATCCACATGCTCTTGTGGGCAGGCTTATGTAGCTCTCTCTAGAGTGACTAGTTTGCAAGGTGTTCACCTTATAAATATAGACTTCAGTATTAGGGCACAACAGACTGCGATAGTTGAATATAATCGCCTAAGAGCCAAGTATCGCCCTGAGCTATCGCTTATTGTAAACAGTAAGCTAACAAAAAAATAAAGGCAAAGATAGAGAATGGGCTATAAAATAAGACATCTCAGATGCACAAGAAATATACTTACCCCAAAAAAAAAAAAGAAAATATGAGCGACAAAACATACTCGTATAATAATATAATAAGCAACCCAAAAAAAAAATGGAATCTGACAAAAACATTTCATGTTAAATGTTGCCAAAACGAGACCATATAGCCCGCACTGTCAAAAAGCAATCAGATCTCGTGTAGAGTAAAATTACTAGCCCTACATGTCCAGCCCTATATCGATAAGCCCTAATTTTACACTCAATTTACGAGGAAATACTCGGCCATAGCTCGTACCACGTAGTTCGTAGCGCATAGCAGAATTTTCCCGCTATAATCTCGTAGGCGTGCAAACCGTGGACTTAACTGGCGAGTCGGCCGCACGGCGGCACGCCGGTACGGACTATTTGCTATTCGTCATATGGGTTTGAGCTTAAAAATCTATTCAATCTTTTAAACTCTTCCCATGCGGCCGACTGTTTGGCTGTGTTTTTGCTTCTTTGCCATCATAGTCCATACCACAGACAACTTTAGATTTTCCAGTGGAGATTTTTTCTCCTAAAAGACGAACTGTAACATCTACTCTTCGTTTGGTATCAATTAGCATGGAATGGCCACAATGGCATTGTTGTACTGGTGGCTAAGAGAATGGAAAATGATGATGTTTGCACTACTTTACCATTGATTTCATTTGTAATATATTCATGGTAAGCATTTTAGAAACATTCAATAAATAGTGTGAATGGAGTGTTGGGTGAGGCTATTGCAAGACTAGACTCGATTTGCATAGTTCTGTGCTTGTCCCGACGTTGCTGTAAAGAAGCGAGAGTCGGTTATGTTAGAAAAAGCATAAGAGTAGGACAAATGCGATTGAAATAACGACATAATATAAATGTTTTAGAAGAGTAATCAAATTTCCTGACTGGTTATATGTCAAAGGAAAAAACTTTAAATGTGTAATGAATCTCAAAAGAATTGCAAAAGTAAATAAAAAGGAACCAGATGAAGGAATGATAAGAGAGATTTTAAATTCTGAGCCTACGAAAGATAGTTTTAATGCTAATCCGATGGTTATATTTGCTGGAAAAAGATTGACACTAAATGCCATTTTACTAATAATAATGCGTACTTATTTTTTTAATTGAAATAGCTTCAAATGACGTAAATACTTTCAATGGTAAAAAAACGTAGGATTAGACAAAAAAACATGCTAAAGAATAAAATGTTAATAAGGGTAAGTAGAAAAAGGAGAAAATGTAGGTAAAGAGTATCAAGTGTCACGATAATTTTAATAATTTTTATTTCCGTGGCTCAACCCAAAATTCGTTGCTCAGCCTAGGTATGTCCCCGATTGCCGATAGTTTTTACGTAGAACCGCATTATATAAGTAGTACCTTCAGTTCATCATGGTTACCCTGGTTGCGTGTATGTTTATTACTGTTAATTTTATTCGGTAATTTTACTTTTTTAAAACTGATTAAAGTCAGCAGCCTCGCACAATTCTAATACACAGTAGGCATTTTCTTGATTTGTATCAGTCATGTTTTGCATGTCGCTTCGTCTGCGTCTTCAAGTTTTTCTTTCTAACATGGATATCACTTCAGAAATCAGGATAAAAAGTATTATCTCGATCTCAATTGTTAGGCCACTGTTCACTATTGTTGTGTTCGACTTTAGAGGATAGGTCAGGTCAGCCACATAAATTCGGAATTTTGGAAAGAAAAAAATTTGAACGCATTAAATCCTAGCAAAACTATTAACCAGGGATACACGCTAGGATTTTTTCTGCACAGAATTTGAGTGGATTAGATATAAAGGGGTGCTTTTTTTCGGAGTTTCAAAACAGTATTCTGTAAAGGAATTTTGAATAGGTATACGCGGCGTGCCTTATATATTATATTAATTCGTATATCCAGAACAAGCGCCTTTTTTGTTGTCATTTGTTATCCATTCGAGACGGACGACGAAATTAACGCAGCTTATTCTTATTAACGTTTTATCCACTTTTCGCTATCTACTTATTAGTTTTGTTTATTTTTTTATGTATTAATACAATGCCCACCACATACATTCGAAACAAATCCTTGCGAAAAAGCAGAAAGGAATTCGGTAAACACATCACAAGCATTCGTTTTTTTTAATTCAGAATCAAAAGCTCAAGGTGCAAGTTATTGAGTAGGTACCTACACAATTATGAAAACAGATGTCGCTGTTACTGGTTCACCTAAAAATCGCAAACAGTAATAATAATTTTCTATAAATTTTAAAGAAAGAAAAAAAATCGCCCCAGACAGGATTTGAACCTGTAACCTTTGGTCTCAAGCCGACGAATGCTCTAACCAATTGAGCTACTGAGGATTCAAGTCCCGTGGCGAAATTTTTAATTCCTTTCTAACCCGTTAACGCGGGTAGTTATGTCCTATAGATACACAATTCTGAGTAAGAGTGAGTTTTTCTTTCTTTAAAATTTATAGAAAATTTATCCCAAGCACAGGGCAAGTGCTAAAATAAAAATACGTTAGTAATAATAATTAGATAATATGTATGTAATAAAGTTTTAAATTTTTATATAGGTATTAATTAAAATATCTTAAGTTATGTAGTTTGTTATAAAATAGGTACAAAATGAATTTGCAAAAATTGTGACTTAATTTAAAATGGTCCGAGACATGAATAATTTAGCAAAAACGGAGAAACTCCACATGGAAAAATGGTCATCGTGTATCCATTCAGGTCCATTGATTTGTACGGATTCGTTTCGAAATTTCAAAACGGGATTCTGTTAAGGAATTCCGTATGTACCTATGTGGCGGACCTTTTACTTACCTACATAAAAAGCTTATCCTTTGTGCAATAAATCTGCGTAAATATTAGAGTAATGTTTAGTAGAACAAGCTTCCTTAATTTGTAAAAGGTTTTTAGGAGGATAGGGTGGGCATTATGGACACACATCAATATGGGTCTAACTAGATATCGGAATAAATTAATTAAATATATAGATAGGTAGGTATCGTTTTAGGCATTTCTTTGTATTATTTTCGTCTATTATCATAAGATAAGTATATTTTTTTAGTTAGATCAATTATTGTAATTCTTCCAATCCTTGATATTTGTATTATTTATTTATAGGTACACGAAGCGTAAAATCCCATGCCTAAGGTTGACAACGCACTAATAACATTATTCGGTAGTGAATTTTTTACCATAGTTGAGTCTATTCGCTCGATTGCTTTTGCAGTCTTTTAAACAAGATCAGCTCAATAAGCTACACTTTGCAGAAAAAGTGTTTTATAATAATTATTGAAATTTATAAAAAATATTAATTTATTTAAGTGATACTTAATCTGAAAATTTAATTACATCATGTTTTCTTAAATTGCTTTTTACAGGATATCTGTTACAATTAGTTATGCATTATTAGTATTAAAAGCAGGAGAAAAAAAGATGGAAATTCCTTCTAAGAGTTCGCTTGGCAGAGTCTGGCTGAAATACCAGCAAACTTTGTTGCAGCGTGGATGGGGACCACTGGGGTAGACGAAATCCAGCATTATAATCAATATCGTCATAACTTTAGCGTGGGTTTTGCTTACTTTTAAAGAGACCAGTAAGTATTAAGTAGAAGCACTTCCCATCACTGGTGGTGAAACTCCATCCGTAATGATTTACGTAAGAATATACTTGTACTTCTTTACTTAACTTAAGTATTTATAAAGACACAAATCGCTACATAGAAAGTCGTGTTAGTTACATTTTTTGTTTATTACTCAAGTACAGCTAAAACAATTTGGCTGAAAATTGACAGGGTACCTCCCTGTTTAGAATCAGGAGAAGGACATGGAGTGAGTATATTTCATCCCGTTTAATAACGAGGAAACTAAGAAAACAACATTTTAATTAATCACATATAAACTGAACATGTTGTACGAAGTTCGCTGCAGCAGCTAGTCAGAAATAATATGTTATACTCATAAAGTAATCGCCTCTGTGGCGTAGCGGTTCAGGTGTTGGACTTGACTGCATGAGGTCCTGGGTTCGAACTTGGGTCGGACAACAAAAAGAAAATTTGGTTTTTCCAATTTTCTAATTAAAAAATGTCGCTCGGGATTGGATATGCCCGGTTGGCGATAGGCTTGCTACCTATCACATCGCGGGAATTAGTGTTTTCGGCTATTAGTGAGTGCCTTGGTTGTCTCCTGCCTACCTCTTCGGGGATATGGGCATGAAGATACTTTTACTCATAAAGTAACATATCTCGCTTATTTAGTAAGAATTATTCCACTTTAGAAAGCTATAGTTATTACGCCTACAACTAAATTGTCAAAAGGCGGTCTTATCGCTTCAGACCGATCTCTGCCAGACAACCTTTGTGTGTCACAGATGACATATGTACCTACTTGCTTGATTTTTTTATGTTATTTTTTGATGTTGAAAAATAATCATATACTTACGTAGAAAGTTTAGGCCATATGAATATTAGAATTATTACTCTTCATCGAAGGCAGTAAGTTTCTATGTAAATATACTTTTAAAATTAAACTTGTATTTTTAAATAATACACTTTTTTAACATTAAGTATGTAAGGTCAGAGCGGGGAAGACTGGCATATATTTCATAAAATTGAAATACCTTTAGATTATTTACAATCTAACAGAACTGTGGTAAATTGAAATA
>NJDC01065439.1:30265-51083 GCA_002245475.1 Calephelis virginiensis
ATATTTCATGCCGTTTAATAACGAGGAAACTAAGAAAACAACAATTTCCAAATTTCTAATAAAAAAAATGTTGCTCGGGATATGTGCCCGGTTGGCGATAGGCTTGCTACCTATTACATCGTGGGAATTAGTGTCTTCGGCTATTAGTGAGTGCCTTGGTTGTCTCCTGCCTACCTCTTCGGGGATATGGGCATGAAGATACTTTTACTCATAAAGTAATATATCTCGCTTATTTAGTAAGAATTATTCCACTTTAGAAAGCTATAGTTATTACGCCTACAACTAAATTGTCAAAAGGCGGTCTTATCGCTTCAGACCGATCTCTGCCAGACAACCTTTGTGTGTCACAGATGACATATGTACCTACTTGCTTGATTTTTTTATGTTATTTTTTGATGTTGAAAAATAATCATATACTTACGTAGAAAGTTGAGGCCATATGAATATTAGAATTATTACTCTTCATCGAAGGCAGTAAGTTTCTATGTAAATATACTTTTAAAATTAAACTTGTACTTTTAAATAATACACTTTTTTAACATTAAGTATGTAAGGTCAGAGCGGGGAAGACCGGTATATTTCATAAAATTGAAATACCTTTAGATTATTTACAATCTAACAGAACTGTGGTAAATTGAAATATAGAGACATATAGAGCAGTTTATAGTCTATGAAAATCAGCTTGTCAAGTCGATAACGCTACGAAATTGTTACACAAACCAAACAATTTTTCAAAACATGAAGAGTAGACGGTCTTACCCAGCCGTTTGAGGTGTGTCCGTCTAGTTACAATATTACCGACTAGAAAATAAATAAGTAAATATCCCTGGACAAGTCACACAAATTGAATCTAAAGTAAGCAAATTATATGTTTGTGTTATGAGTGTCAGTCAACGATTCTAACACATAGAAATACTTAAATAGATACCAGAATACCTATATTTAATAAACAGCCAGACCTGGAAATGCAGACATCTAAATATTCATCACTCAAATGCCGGCCCCCGTCGGGAATCGAACCCGAGCCTCGCGGTTGGTCGATGTAGTTAGGCGTGTACGATAGCCACTCGACCAACGAGGCGGTCTATAGTTATCTATATATTACTAATTTGAAAATGTCAATAAAAGAAGACAAATTTGATTTATGCTTTAATTCGTTTGAAATAAGGTTAAGATTTAAAATTACAGCCATAATTGCCATACTGGCAAGGCCGGCATAGTTTGGAATTCAGGGTCTATAAACATTTTTTCGAAGAAATATATGACACTAGCTGTCCCGGCAAACTTCGTTCCTCCAGTCCTGTTTCCTCGCAGTTTTCCCCTTTTTCTTATCCTTTAAACATTCTCCGGACCTCCATTAAACTTAAACTTGAAATTCAAGACTAAAATTTGTCAAATCGGTTTAGCCGTTCTCGAGTTTTAGCGAACATTACTGCTAGCTGTCAAAATTGACTTTGTGTTACGAAATGAATGCAGGATACGCATATAATGGTGATACCTACGTCCTAAACTGTTATGTAGCAGTATTGTAAAACTATCCTGCAAGGAATGTAAATAGGTACTCTTTAGCAAGAGCTAGTCTGTAACAAAATTGCTTAGGGACGTCATGGTACGAAAAGTCGATGTAGAATTAAAACATTTCTGATTTAAGGGCTTATGGTAAGCCCCTGGGCTGTCAGAATTTATAATGGGATGCTACAATATCTGAATAATTAACATATTTTATAATTGCCAATTTGTAGTAAACGTTTAGATTTTTTAGATAAATAGATAGATTTTTTAGATAGATAGATGATCGCCTCTGTGATCTAGCGGTTCAGTTGTTGGACTTGACTGCATGAGGTCCCTAGTTCGAATCCCGGGTCGGGCAACAAAACGAAAATTGGGTTTTTCCAATTTTCTAATAAAAAAATTTTGCTCGGGATAGGATTTGTGCCCGGTTGACGATGGGCTTGCCACCTATCACATTGTGGGACTTTGTATCTTCGGCTAGTCGTGCGAGCCCTGGTTGTGCCTCTGCCTACCTCTTCGGGGATGTGGGCGTGAAGATACTTTTTAGATAAATAGAAACAGTTTAAGGCAAACCTGTTTCATATTTTTCATCGTCGGAGCTTGGTAAAACTTGGAAATCTCCACATTTTTGGGTGAAAAAACACTCTTCAGCATCATGATGCTTTAATAAGTGAAACAGGTTTGCTATATCTTATATATAAAATTCTCGTGTCACAATGTTCGTTCCCGTACTCCTCTGAAACGGCTTGACCAATTCTCATGAAATTTTGTGAACATATTGAGTAGGTCTGAGAATCAGCCAACATCGTTTTTTCATACCCCTAAGTTATAAGGGTGACTCATCCTATTTTTTTTAAAAATATAGCAGAACAACGTCTGCCGGGTCAGCTAGTATACCGTAATAAATACTAAGTACTACTATAAAATATAATACGTGAAATAATAGAAATGTTTCTTCAAATCGAACCTGAAAAATGACCAAAAAGCAAAGTAGAAACCGTATTTTTCTCCAGGGCAGATTTTGTGCATTTTTGTAAAAAATTTGTATTAAACCAGTTCGCTAAGTTGACAGTGGGAGTTGTAGCTCTAACGAGAGAAAAGGTAGTAGTAGTGTTTTCGTAATTATTGCATTTCTTGTTTATATTTAACGAAATCAACCAATGTTGGTGCCATGTTGTATAATTCTGTTCAGTGAATGTGCGCAAATGAAGAAATGAGTATATCATGTATTTCCTCATTGCCGCCAAATCTCATTATAGGAGCTTTAGTAACAAAGCCACTGCTTTACTCTTATAGTCATTGTACTCTTAGTACATTACATCTTTATTTTTTTATATATATTTCATTCACGTGGATCTATACAAAGATTCTTGTGACGCGTCTATATAATTCTAAGCACTACCACCAGGGGGCTGATTATGTATCTCAGTGGCCAACTCAAAATGGAAAAGTGTACATCAAATAACTGTCAAATGACGTCATTTGTGTTTGCTATCTCTGTCGTATTTCTGTTGGTCACTGGAGATAGCAAATGTAAAACACGTCATTTGACAGCTATATGATGTACACTTTTCCATTTTGAGTAGGCCACTCAGATACATAATCAGCCCCGAGATCGGAATAATGCCATTTACTAAAAAGATCTGGCGAAAGAAACTCAGCGGGCTTATCTTTTATCTTATAAATCTAATTTACAAAAACATAATATAACGTATATAAGTTGTAGAGATTGGTATGAGTAGCAACATTTCTGTCTTTAAAATATACTGAAATCTTAAAATAACCCTAACCATACAATTTAAATTTCATACATTTTTTAATATTGATTACATGGTAATATGCTTAGCAAGTTTACTGTAAAAACGTATGCATTGACTCATGAAAGAATAACTGATTCTGTGGAGACGAGACTTATGCGCAGCAAGATTGTTTTTATTCCCCGTATTCACGGGATATAGTTACTAATTTTTTTATAACAAGTATTCAAAAACATGGCTAGTTTTGAATGATTGGGTAACTTGATGCAAATTTCAATTTGATTAATGGCAAATGCTAACGCTACAGCCAAAAACTATGAAAGAAGTTGGCAGCCCCAAAGGCCAAATCTTAATTTTGAAGTTTCTGAATTCTGATTTTGGGTGCTGTGTTAACGAAATAATTATTTATATAATTTTTATAAAATACGTTTAATGAAAATCAAAATGATGTTAAAACAACAAAGTTTGTAATAGTTTAAAAATCTTAACTTTTAGTAGGGCTCAGTGATATTCTTAGACCAATTATTGATCGTTTAGTTCTTAGGCAGTTCGTCGTACAAACAACAAAAATATTGTATTAAAAATGTCGGGTGATCACAAGACATTGTTAAAAGGCAGTCCATCGCAATATGTGAAGCTGAACGTGGGTGGTACATTGTTTTATACGACTATCGGCACGTTGACGAAAAGTGATAATATGTTGCGAACCATGTTTAGTGGGAGAATGGAAGTACTCACTGATTCTGATGGTTAGTTCAACATTAGTTACTCTAAGTCTCATACTCGTAACATCACGCTGTCAAGGTTGGGCAGTTTTACAGTAAATTATCTAGATTATAAGTAAGCAAGTGAAGCTGCTTTTTCCTTCCGAAAGCATATGTTTCAAGTATTTGCTACAAATGGCTCTAATGACTTTCTCATTCCAAGCCTTATGTGGATATCTAAATTACAACTGTAGTGGAAATTGGAGTACCTATTTTGGTGTATGGTTATGAATAACTGATATGACAGTATTCATACAAGCCTTGTTGACCGCTACCTTAGGGTGTATGTCTAATGCAACCAATCATCTGTGCAGCTCAGGCTCAGTCTCACCAAGAGATACCATTTAGTGCAATGAACATTAATATCTCTGTTTCCAGATATAACAGCTGTTATTATATTTAAACTAGTATTGAAATATTTCTATGCATTAGTGTCTTTGACTAGTATCTATCACATAAGCATATTATTTGTTTACTTTGGGGTTAGATCAGTTTGTGTAATTTGGTCGTAGGAAATTTAACATTATGTTATTATTTGTGGTCCATATGGGGCAATTTAGTAACTGAGTATTTTAATTCTTGAAAAGATAGGCCTGAAATACCCTGGAAAAAATCTGTTCCTTTACACACATGTAAATGATAAGATAAAATAATAATAATTTCTCAACAAACTTATGTTTATCTATTTCTAATCATAAGTTACAAAAATTTATCTCACATTATTGTCTTACATAAAAAATGCAAGTTTGAACCAAAACTGAAAAGAAAAATTGTAGCCCTTCCCAGCATAGCCTGGTCGACAAACTTCTATGTTATTATATACTCTTAACTCAGACTACCTATAACTCAGACTAGTTATATATATAATCCTTCCTTTTAAATCACTCTATCTATTAAAAAAAACTTGATCCAAACCCATTATGTAGTTTAAAAGATTTAAGCTAATACATAAGACAGACAGCGGAAACTGTATTTGTAGTGACTATGTAGTGATAAGTTTTTGAAATTTTTTACTAACTCTAAAAATGAGTTCTTTGCTATATTCTTTTATGTATGAAATCAATTGGCCAACATATTTCAAAATGTTTATTTTTTCGACAAAGTGAGTTTTCTTTAAAAAAGGCTGTATAAAGTACAATGGAATTCCACGAAGTGACAAAGAAAAGTATAGATTCAATTGTATTGTTGTCTGTACCCTTTTTAACCTTTCCTTGCCTCTTACAAGATGCCAGGTAGTATGGCACATTGTCTGTTTTTCATAGAGGACCTGGACCAACAAGGCTTAAAACTGGTAGGGATTGTTGAGTACTAAGTAAATAAAATAAATAAACATTAATAAAGGATAAAAGGAGGGTTGGATTGGTTCAGTGTTTGAAAATTTGTGTCATTTATTTCAGGATGGATACTGATTGACAGGTGTGGAAAACATTTTGGTACAATACTGAACTATCTTCGTGATGGTACAGTTGCTCTGCCTGATAGTTATCGTGAGATTATGGAATTGCTGGCTGAAGCAAAATATTTTCTTATTGAAGAACTAACAGAATCTTGCCAGCAGGCGTTAACCAAAAAAGAAAGAGAGGCTGAGCCTATTTGCAGAGTGCCATTAATAACTTCACATAAAGAAGAACAATTGCTCATCATGTCTACTTCTAAGGTGAGTTTGAATTCTACTAGGTGGTTGAGATAATATACAAACTTAGACTTCCAGTTAGTAGTAAGAAATACACATTGCTAAATGTAGATTAAATTAAATAAAGACGACTAAAAGATGTAAAATAAGCCTTTATTTTGCTAATTCCGCGTAAGCAGTGTAACCGTTGTGGCAAATAATCCTCCAAACGACACAGAATGTGACAAGCCTAACTGACGTTCCCACCACCCACCTCCGAGACCAGAACACGAATATAGGAAGAGCTCGGGAAACAATATAAATTGTCACGTTCTTTACATGTGACAACCCTATCTAAAGTTCCCACCTCCCACCTCCGCGGCCAGATCACAAATAGAGTCCAAACACGGGAAACAAAACCACTTGTCACGTCCTTCGCCAACTTTGTCGAAGCACTCACCACAGAGAACACCAAATCGCACTCGTGGTGTTCTCTGTGGTGAGTGCTTCGACAAAGTTGTTGTTTGGAGGATTATTTGCCACAATGGTTACACTGCTTACGCGGAATTAGCAAAATAAATGCTTATTTTACATCTTTTATAATGGATTTCCGCAAAGTAACGCCTGATTCAATAAAATATCTAAAGACAACTATTAAGTTACCTATAATTGTTTTTAAAATTTATATTTTATTAAACTTTCAGCCTGTTGTTAAACTACTTATAAACAGACACAATAACAAGTATTCTTACACTAGTACATCAGATGATAATTTATTGAAAAACATTGAGTTGTTTGACAAGCTCTCTTTGAGATTCAGTGGGCGGGTTCTCTTCATAAAAGATGTGATTGGGTCAAATGAGATTTGCTGCTGGACTTTCTTTGGGCATGGAAAGAAATGTGCTGAAGTATGTTGTACTTCTATTGTATATGCAACAGATAAAAAACATACTAAAGTGGAATTCCCTGAAGCAAGAATATATGAGGAGACACTTGGAATTTTATTATATGAGAGTAGAAATGGACCGGATCAGGATTTAATACAGGCTACATCATCTCGTGGTGCTGTTGGAGGTCTGTCCTGCACTAGTGATGAAGAGGAAGAGCGTTCTGGTCTTGCACGACTAAGATCAAATAAGCAAAATAATCAATCTTAGCGGTTACAGTCCGGCTTGGCCCGCCTTCGAAGCTCCAAAAGGACAAACGTGTGATACCAAGCTGGCTATCTCCTACCATTTTGCTGGTTGCCATGCTGGAGTATTTGTCTGACTGAGCTGTAGACTTCTAGGTCTCAATTCCTTCGAGCACTTCACTTAATGGTAGTGGCATTTATGACTGTAGTTTCGACTTTTAACAAGTTATAACTGAACAATATCTTTGTGTTGTAGAGTGTGAGACTTGTTCAATGTAGTGTTCCTTCAAGTACAAATAACATATCTGAGAGAACTTGTAGAGAAAAAATATTTGAATATTTTGCATGCATATGAAAGTTCAAAGATAGTGACTGACCAAAATGTTTGTTTTGTTCAAATTTTTTTTTAATAACATTATTTTATCCCTCATCACATGTACCTACTTGACTGGTCTGCTCTAAACTTGTTTATATTTGAAACTTATTAAATAGAATTGAATATGTACCCGGTTGGAGATGGGCTTGTCAGCTATCATACTATAGGACTTAGTTTCTTCGGTTAGTTGTGATTGCCCTGGTTGTACCTCTGCCCGCCTATTTGGTAATACGGGCTTGAAGTTGCCTAGTAAATAAATACTAAATCTTTGGCCAAATTACACGAGTTCATGTTACTCCAAAAGTAGTTTTGAATGGCTGATATTCAATAACACTATGTTTATTTGAAGTTGTAATAGAATCCTATTGGATTCTCAATTTCTCAATTTTCTTATTATTCTTAATTTTTTTGGGGACTTTGTTATACAATAGACACGCCAGTCCCATTTCCTCAATCATATAATTGACTGTTGTAACTAAAAAGTAACCTTAAATTTATTGTAAATTTACTTAGACTTAAATTAGTTACATATAATCATTAAGAAATAAATGTCCCTGGACAAGTTACACAAATTAAATTTAACTCTAAAGTTAGCGAATTGTATGCTTGTGTTATGAGTGTTTTCCAACAATTCTTATACATAGAATACTTATACACATACCAGAATAAATTAAGTAAACACCCAGATTCGGAGTATGCTAGCCCCTCGACCAACGAGGTGGAAATTAAATGATGTGATAAATAAACGAATAGTTAAAATTACATTAATTTTTAATTGACTTCAGGAAATGATAAAGAAGTAAATATTGTTTTAACTACAAAACAAACTTTGGTCAAACATTAGGATATTTTAAATTTAACAAACAGTATTTCTATTCCTATTTACATATATTTGTAGTGTCTATGCTATTGAAAACCTAGAGTCCTTATTCGCTACTGGCATGAATGTATACTTTACTAAATATTATATATGTGTAGAATGTTGGTGTTAAAGATGTGCATACATATAGATTATACAAAAATGTAGATATATATTTACTCTCTACTTATTATGTGTACAATTCTTAATGTTGTATATTGTTTGTAGCTCAAGTAATTTGCCAAATTGATGTATTTATATTAAGAAACAAACCTAGCCTCAGAAACATGTTGCTGACAGTTGCATTACATGTATATCATATAAATTGTTTCCCTGAACCTTTGAATATCTGGCTTTGAAATATTTTCTTAGCTTTTTTCCTTCACTGTGTAATTGGTAAAAATATCAATATTCATAATATAAATATCCTATTTAGCTCTTGTTTATGAATGCCTGGGTTGTTTATTTTACCCTTTTGCATTCTTCATAGTTTGTTTTTAGTTCTATATTACACACTAATTTGTAAAAATGAAGACATACTTACTGAAAATATATCTATATTTCTGATTGGGTGTTGGTTAAGAATGTCAGTTTGACTGTTTTAATGTATAAATTACATTCTTCTTTCATAGAATATTACTATTTTCAGCTGTGTTAGGTGGTAAAAAAGTATTACAGTGGTGTTAGTTAAAAATTTAATAAATGGACTTGAAGACATGTAATTCTAAGTAAAATGAGGGTTTTTATTATATGTATATGTTGAGTCTCTCATGTATTTCTTAGAATTATAATATAAATAAATGTCAAAATGTTTAGAACTTTTAAATATGGCGGAATCCTAATGAAGTTTTAGAATTTATCATCCCATATAGGGGAAGGTGGCCTAAAACGGGTAAGTTAAGCGAGGATTTAAAAAAAACCTAAATTTTAATTGGATTCCTAGCTTAATTATCATCATCATAAAGGATATTTATTAAAATATAAAATAAAACGCCAATTAATTTTTTTACCATATTTATTTATTTTGTATGAAAAATACAAAAAGTCTCCAAAAACCCATTTTGCCCGCATATTGGCCTAAAACGGGTAACCTCCTCTGGGCAAAACAGGTAAGCTTAGGGCAAACCAGATATGCGTTGCTTTTAAACGATTACACCCTCATAATGACTTAACTAAGTACTAAAACAACAAAATCAACTATTTATCTCTATTCTGATCACAAAACTTAGGTAACAAATTATTTATATTGTTTTATTTACTTATTTTTTAGCAGTCTTTATCAAGTTAAGTTCAAGAGTCTACATCTAGCTCGGTAACATAATGTGCCATAATGTAATTTTAGTCTCATAGAATCTAATAGAAAAAGTTAAGAAATATTGGTATAAGATAAAAAATATAAATATCGTGTCCGAAGTCTTCATTCTTGACATAAATCGCAAAAGTAGGAGCCTATACTTGAATAAGAAGTACAGGCTTCGTGGGCCCATTCATTACAATCTCCACATTTGATCCAATCTTCATCAGGTGGATCCAAATATGGATTTCCACAAACAAGACAATAATACTTAATTTGCTTCTGCTGTATATGTTTTGTCTTAGCTTTCTTCGTTTTGCTAGTAGATGGTTTATTATTGTCGTGTTTCTTTTTTCCATCTGACGTAGCCACTCCAAAACAGTAGGTCCATTGATCCAGCCGTTATTTGTACAAGCTGCGGCGGTACTAGGAGGTGCTCCATCTACTAATCTTCCAACCATTCTCTTTCTTCCGAATATGAGGAATGGTGGAATAAAGGATCCGGCGGCATTGCAGCAGCAAACCACCGTCGTAAGCTTGCCTCGTTCAACACTAGAAATCACGCTTACCTGTTTTTTTCCAGTTCTTGACATTATTTTTGGAGGCTTATTACTCGTTGTTTGGATGCCTGTCTCGTCGACATTGTAAATACGAGTTGCGTCAATAGCATGCTTGTCAATCATAAAATCATAAAATCTTTCAATTTGTGGCTTATTAAATCCTCGTGCTCGTGCAATTGAAGTAGGTTCTGGTTGTCTACTAGTAAGTTCGGGGTGTCGCCTTTTGAAACCTATATACCAGTCGTTCCCAACTTTACCATTTTTAAAGGGATGCTGTATGTTATTTTTGACCGCATATTGGTAAACAAGCTCTAAAAACTCATTTTTAGTGAGACCTTAGAAAAGATCATCAACCTTGAACACATAGTCCAGCAATTCTTTTTCTTGGGCTTCATTAAACACAGGCCGATACCTCCCAAGTCTTTTCTCAGAACTTCCGTTTATAATATGTCCCTGCAAAGTAGATAGTGTCAGCCCGTACTTCTTCTTCTTCTTCAGCGGATACCGAGGAGGATTTAGCTTTTCCATTGCTAATTTCATAGAGGCCTCACTCAACGATGCACGCTGAGTTTTTCTTATGTATTTAATAACCATCTGAAAAAGAAAACCATCTGAACTAAACTTGCAAAGTAAAGTAATAATAACCTCAAAATGGACGTTAAAACAACAAAAGACATTGTGGAATTCCACAGTTAAATAGAGGTAAAACAAAATGTAAATAACAACAATGGGATAGTTATGACTATTTTCGACTAATTTCAAAATCCTTATCTTGCTTTTTTCTAACAAAACCACTAAACAATTTTCGATACACACACCTACGCCATTTCGCTACTACGGCGCCCTGGCAGAACTGATTGAAACTAATCCGTCGGTGACAGCTCTCGGCACAAACACACATTGACACTCAAGTTTGAAATACAAGCGTAAGACTACTTACCCGTTTTAGGCGGGCCACCCGTTTTGGGCTAGTCTCCCCTACATATTTTGAATTCTAATGGCAATGATTTATCGATGAAATTTCTATGTTTAATATACATTATAAGTATATGATATGAATGAATAGCAACTGTGTAAATAAAACCAACTGTTTAGTCACTTGGAATATTGAGCTTGGGGCTAGTCCCCACACGGGGGTTCTATTATTGAATTATTACTTTATGTCATCAATAATTATGGTGACATATTTACTACTATATTTAAATATTTTTTTGTAATGTCAGTATTTACAAGATACAATGGAGCTGCAAATAACTGGTTGAAATATGAATTACGAAATGAATGATTGAAGTTTTTTTGCCATAGGATTTGAATCCTCAGTAGCTCAAATGGTTAGAGCATTCGTCAGTATGAGACGAAAGGGTACAGGTTTAAATTCTGTATGTCGTGAAATTTTTTTTTTCTCTTTGAAAAGTTGATTAGTCGAGTGACACAGATGTGATAGACAGAGTGTATGTCTCAAAAATGTTTGGTATGGATTACAACTTCTATAACTGGATGATTTGAAAAAAGCACCCAATTAAAATTTAACATTTTATCCAGTTTTATTTTTTTGAACAGATTTGGATGGATAGGCTCTACATTTTATTAATAATTTCCTTACAAATGATTGCTTATACAATGCTTCAGAGTTGAAGCGTTGAGATTTTTTTGTATGTACCTATTCACAATATAATTTAGAACATATTATATGATACATTATTAAAATGTGAAGAAATCACTTAAATTAATGTCTTTTCACATGTTCATGACTCATGTATAATAATCCAGTGCTTTGACCATTTCTGCTGGCATAATTAATGTTTGACACTGTCGTGTTGCTACTTGCTAACTTAACACTTAAGCCGGACAGAGCATTAAGTTAGCAAGTAGGTGTGCACATTAGGCCTAAACACCATGACTATGGCCGGATTTAGGGGAGGGCAACAGGGCCGAATGCCCCGGGGTCGCCACAAAAGAGTGTGGACTCCACTAGAGACTGTAAAAAAATGCTTTCAACTTATTTTATCATTGTTTTACCCTTACCTACAGTACTTTGTATAAACATTTTTCATAAATATTAATAAAAGACTGACAAAAATTGATAATTTTGATTGATAAACGTTTTGGACCAGTAAGTCTCCACTCCTTTGTTGCCTCGAGGACTCCAGACCCCTAAAATCGGCGTTCAACCTGGCCATAGTTTAGGGACGCAGTTGTAACATCTATGGTGACTACAAGCCAAATCTCTTACCATTAGTAGAGCCCTGTGCTTATATATAATTATTGATTAATAATACACATGTAGTAGGTACTTACTATTTCTGACTCCCATTAAATACATAATGCCATTAAATTGTTTAAGTATGTTCCTTTAATTTTACTTATTGCCAAAATACTCCGGTTTCGACGCGTGAGATCAAAGGTGTTTTGTATGTAAAAAATGATGCGCATGTAAAATATAAAATGTAATTGTAAAATTGTTTTATTAATGTGTCATTAAATATGGAAGCTAGTTTTTGTACAATATGAACTTTTGTTCGTGTATTTTAGTGTTCTAGAGGAAGAGTAACACGAATTTTCCGAAATTAACATTCGTCCAATGTGCAGAAGGGCATGGGCGTCGCCAGGATCATTTTCAGGGAGGTGCATCTCCATCTGTGCATACTATTAACATTATAACTTAGAAATAAAAATGTATAGCAATATACGTATTTACATACGAACACAAACATACATACATACATACTCTCGAAAATCATTACTCTCCCGCAAGTTCAGTCAGGTAATTTTTTCTATCTACTTTCTTTCCGGACAGGGGGGTGCAGTTGAACCCCCTTGCACCCTGCTGCCGGTGCCCATGCAGTAGGGACATTAGGTACCTTGATGTAAAAAAACGAAAGTTATGTTGTTTTCTAATATTGTTGCATTCATGAAATACCTGGATAACATTTAAAATATTTTTTAAAATAAACCTAGTTTAAACTGTTGTTTTATACACGAACTACAAATTAATTTCTTTTAAAATGTTGATTTAATGTATTGTTCCTTTACACATTGGCAGAGTTCTCCCGTTATCTGTCTTGAAGCGTAAGTTCAAATAACAGGAATTGATTTTTATAATCGTGTATTTTTATGTCTAAATGGAAGACTGATAAGAATATACCCTAATAAACATTCGAACCATGTGTACAAAGTGTACGATGTGTGCATTGTGGCACTGTTAACACAATTTATAAAATCAATTAAAAGTTTAGGTCAGTAATTTAATAAAAAAAAATATTAAAACTTGTTTTATGTATATCAACTACGAATCAAATCCGAATTATGTATGTCGAACTAAAAATATATGCTCACAAAGTTACATTATTGAAAAACTTGATTTAGTGTTGCCTTAATTATAAATCAAAAACATTAGGTACTGTTGGGAATTTAGAATTACGGTATGCTGCAATCAGATTTTATATCTAGTTTAATCTATTTTTGTATTACCCTACTGGTCTGTGTCTCAATGAAGATTGAAGACTGTGTATCTGCCAGATATATTTATCTGCCAGACATTTTGTTTCTCGAATAAAAGTTTATTTACCTACTCCACCAACGTTAATTAGATTTTAGGAAACATCGATTTGCCTATAACGATGTCTTTTAAATGTTTCCTGCCGCCATGATGTAAACGTTGGCCACTCGTGTGGTTTGGGTGAAAAGGTTGCCAAGGAAGGGAGAAGCTATACCAAACTACGAAGTGTTATGCTAGATGCATGTGTTTCCCAATTGCCACAAACTATAATGCTATACAAACACTTGGCTAAATTAGATGATCCAAACAGTGATATCCACAAATTTTATGTGTTAGTATGATTTGAAAAAGCAAACATAACAAACGTCCAGCTGTTGTCAGCTAATAACTTGAGATTTATGTTAATTTTATTAACAATTACAAAACGAAAGGAGAGAAAATAAAAGTAAACCACAAATAAAAAAGTATTCGTGTTCAAGAGTACCTAAAACTACACTCGATTCAAATTTCCAATATTGCACGAATCGAGCTTTCATAGTAACCCTACGGATCGGCTACAAACCCTGGCAAACCTACACCAACCCGGCTAACATTATCCACGCGATTGTGTTTGTAACGGTTCGTTAAAGTTTGGCAAGTGTGTGGATCCAGCATTATGTCGACTACCAACAACTTGTACTCGTCAACTGTGCACTTCGTTGAAATGCGACCCTTTTCCCGCTGCGGGGCGAGGCGCTCCGCATACGCCGCAAGCAGTAGCGATAGCATCTTTGTTACCGTTATCAAACTGATCTTGTATAAAAAAGATAAATTAACGAAAAGTAAGTCACAGCGCGAGGTGCACAATTAAGGATAGCACCCATTTGGATCACCAAAGATCACGAAATCATCATTGTGAATCATTTTGTGAATAGAGCACCGACATTTTAACGCTAAAGTTTCGGATGACATCTATTAGAGGCGGCACTTTCCATATTTGTTGGTAACTGGTAACATAGGTGTTGTAAGAGGTAAGAAATATCTGTAAAATCGAACAGCAGAAGATCGCCGCGCATCAAACATGTTACAGTATCATCAGGTATTCAACATTAATGAAACTAAAAAAATTGAAAATTTTATATATTTAAAATGGGTATATTCAAATTTTTTTTATAACATTCTAAACTACATAATGGAATTCCAGTTTGTGTACAGTTATACTTTTTTATGTTTATACAGCCATTGACACCACATAATATTGGTTTCGGTGCTTCTAGTGGGGGTTTACATTCTAATGGAAATGGAACACCTGGTGGGAGAGTCAGTGATATCCTATCAACACTGTTTTTGTATACAATCATCGGTTCTTGTTTCCGTACAGGCTTTCCTTTTTGTGAATTCTTAATATTCTTTGATTCTTGCTTTTTAAGAAGTCTATCCATTGTTTTCTTTTTATCCTTTTCTCTTTTTTCATCAGCTAGTTGCTTCCGTTTTTGAGACTTTAAAGCAGCTTTTTGTAGTGCTTCTGCTGTCATCACTTTCTCTTTGTATCCTGAGGGTAGGGCAAGCAATACTTCTCCCCCAGGGCTTGTTTCTTTGTCAGTTCCTCTTTCATACATAGCTCTTTGCCGTGCAGTCATCATTTTTGGGTCCTTAGGTTTAATTTTTTTTAACTCTTCATCTACCTGCAAAAATATAATTTATCATTTATTTTTTTTCTTTATAATTATACAATAACTTTAAGAATAAGATTTGTTTCACACAACACACATACCACGCACGAGCTTCTTGTGATGTATGTTTATGTAATATATCTTTTATGTTTATGTAAATTTAAAAACTACAATCGGATGCAAAGTTTAAGTTTACAGCATTTACAAAAAATGTCGTACAATTAAATTAGATTAAAATGATATAGATTACATAATAAATAGATATTTGTATTAATAGTTTAAAGAGCATATCCATGCTACATCTCCATGTAAGACTTTTAAGGTGATAGCAAATTTGCAAATTAAAGTACTAATCAATGTGACTTTTTCTGTGTTAGACCTGAGTTTCCTTAAATATTATAGGCAATGCTTTTCTAACAAGCACTTTGTAGGAGACAAGTGTCAATTTCTTATTACTATCTGATAGTTTTGTGATAACACATCTAGTTCTAACCATATTTTATCTCAGTTTCAGAAGGTAGGAAAGTCAGTAAACTTACTTAGCAATATCAATACATGCTAAATCCTAATACTAATCTTGTTGTTGTTACCTCTTCTAGCTTTCCAGACTTGATAGCATCAAGCCATCTTTCTTCTTCACTGGAAGTTCCGCTTTCCCTGCCTTTAGCTTTCTTTTTCTTAGCTGTAACTTTTGGTGGTGTACTGGAAGAGGAACCAGGTATAGATTTTCTTGAATCTGATGAAGACTTAATAGCTTGGGCTTTTAACAGCTCTGCTGCAGAAGTTCCGTGTGCTTCTTTTTTAATTTTCATTTTATATGACCTGTCCATGTCTTCATAAGCTACATCAATAGAAGTATCACTCTCATACTCATCAGTTTTTCTTTTCTTATGTTTTTTGTGTTTATGTCTTTTATGTTTTTTCTGTGGAGTGGTATCTGTAATTGTAATTTTTTAAAATGGTGTTATATATTTCTTCATATTTTGTTTACCTAAACACTGAATTTTCCAAAATTTATTACCAGATTTGACAAGATGCTAAGGAAGTACATAAACCATTTGGTAACATAATATCTAGCAGATTAATTTAACATTTATAATTATATTATCTCACTGGATGAAATTTAATTAGTCTATACTATTATTATAAAGAGGAAACCTTGGTATTTTTGTATGTTTGTATTGAATAGGCTTTTAAAACTACTGGACCGATTTCAAAATTTCTTTTAGCATTACTTAGAGGGATTCTTCTGAATCCGTATAGGCTATATTTTATCCCGGAAAATAGATGGGATTTTTCGTGATAATGAAAATTGTGGAGTAAATCGACAAGAAAACTGCCATATGTTAACAATTCTTGCGAACGCTGCCTAAATGGTTAGAGATGTATGGTAATAGAATGAAATCGCCTCTGTGGTGTAGCGGTCCGGGTGTTGGACTTGACTGCATGAGGTCCCAGGTTCGAAACCCAGGTCAGCCAACAAAAAGAAAATTGGGCTTGCCACCTATCACATTGTGGAACTTAGTGTCTTCGGCTAGTCATAGGTTGTGCCTCTGCCTACCTCTTCGGGGATATGGGTGTGAAGATACTTTTGAAAGTAATTAAAATGATTAGCCTATGTTTATTGATCATATTATCGTCAAATACTAATCCTTATCCAAATAAACTATTTATTGAGCAAGATTGTTTCAATAGCTATAAATTACTTTTTATTTTATTACAATCGGACAACTCACTTAAAAGATATTACGAATTTAAAATTGTAATTGGTATTAAAATGAATGATGGCCGCCGGCTGATATGTGTCCCACGACTGTAGTATAAAACAAGTCGCGTTCTCTGTCCCTTTGTATGTTTAAATCTTTCTAACTACACAACGGATTTTGATGCGTTTTTTTTAATAGATAAAGTGTTTAAAGAGGAAGGTTTATATGTAGGTATATTTTATACCCGTCGGAAGCCGGAGCGGGCTACTAGTGCCATATATATAAAAACAGTAATATCAATATAATAACTGCAATACCTCCTAATTAAATTCTGACAAAAAAGGTCACAAAGTCTGAGACCTCCATGACTCTCTAAACGTTAGGTAATTCTTTACATAAATCCATATGCTGACTACCTCAATTGACTTCTTAAGATGCAAGTTTTCTTGGGTGGGTGGCAGTTACAATTGAAGGTATTTTTTTACTCCCAAACTTAGGAGAGTGAGTTTACTGTACATAAGTATTATCTGATTTAGAGTTATTGCTAGTGGCCAATAGATACATAATTTTGAAAGACCTTAATTTTACATAATCTGTAACTTTGTTACTACATATTTGAAATGCTGAGTATTTGCTCCCATTTATTTGTGTGCTATTCCTTCTTATTTTTTAATTATGTTTACAAACGTTATAATTTTAAAGCTTTTAATTAGACTAATGTGGAAAACAAGATCTGCGTGATCTCAGGCAATGAATTTACTACTTATCAATTAAATGTATATGTAACAGTGCGCGTATGTATCAGGACATAAAAATTGGAAATATGTGCACTAAGACTTCATTAAATTTATTCAATCTCTTAAAAAACTTGACTTAATTAGGTATCTAGTCGAATATGGAAATAAGTGTGTATATAGTGAAGCGCTTAGAAATAGGAAATATTAAACACTTTTTTTAAATAAACTAAAACATTACCGATAACTATTTCATCTTCGCTGGTACTGTGTTCTCGTTGACGGCGCACCATCTTTTTTTCCTTATTTTAGAAAAAAATGACGTCGCGAGCTAGCTTCTTAGTTGTTTTGCTCGTCAAACAGGCTGCATTGGAAATAATAATTAAATTGTTTGACGCTAATTCATTTACATTCTTTAATATGGATAAATTGTTTTTTAGCGCCTTACAAGCCACAATTTTTAAGAATCAAATGTCAGAAAATTTAAAATCAAAACAAAACAATGAATGACACTTGACGTTTGATAATGACAATTAGAACTGTCAAATTTTGTCTCACAGACTAAACATATTTAAGGCACATAATATTCAATCTAAACTGAGCGTGTAAAATTGCAACTTGCGATATGTGTTTACTTTTTATTTTTAATTTCATCTTGCGTACTGGAGTAATTCCAAAACAGTGGCTATTTATCAATCAATCATTCAAAAAAAAACTTTATTCACGTGAACCATACAAGTGGTACTTGTGCGCGTCGACTTATTTATATACTACCACCGGATCGGAATCGCGGCCTCAAACTGAGAAGATTCGGCGAAATTTAAGTTTAACTTACATAAAAGGTAACAAACTACAACAAATCACATTACAAATTGCAGTGGGAGTTTGAAACTTCTATCCTCAATCATGTTCATCTTCCAAATACTTTGAGACCTTAGGCCTTTCTTACATAATGCTTTAATACATTTTTTAAACTTATTCAAAGGTAGGTAGATTTCTATCATCAACGGGCAGCTTATTGTAGAAACGGTTAAATTGACCCAAAAAGAATTTACTAATTTTATGGAGACTAGTTTTGTATACGGCTAGATTATTTTTATTTCTCGTTTTATACAAAAATATGCCTTTACTAAAGCCAGGACGTGATCCTAATTTGTTGTCATCTGTTCGTCCTATTTCTTTATTGTCGTATGTACGTAACCTTTCATTGGTTGTTTCTAAAGCGGGTAGAGTGGTTTTCAGGACACATAAATTAACTTAAGAAAGCAATTATTTATAACTAGTTTTAGACGAGACAAATACTATTTTAATAATTTAACAAAAATAGTCACTGACTTGCACCTAGATTTTACGAAAAGCAAGTTCACGCTTGCGTGCTTTATTGATATAGAACATGCATATAATAATATTAATATGATAATATGGATTCGGCAGAGTTATTGACAGGCATTCGTATCATTATATCATATATTATATACCTACATTAAAATGAATAGCTGATCGTTAGTCTAGCTAAAACTCGAAAACGACTTTCTTTTTCTTATGATATTGGAAGGCAAACAAGCAGACGAATTTCCTGATGGTGAGAATGGTGCGTTGCCAACCTGAGACCGGGATGTTAGGCCTCGAGCAAAAGTAAGTTTACCGGCTACCTTACCCTCCGAACCGGAAAACGTCATGACGTTATGGCGGCAGGAATAGGTAAGGCGGTGGTACCAATCCGGGTGAGTCGCTGCGAAACTCTACCACCTAGTCAGATGTCACGGTGTTAGTGACGGTAAGCCTACGCTCACATTTTACGAGCTGCCTGGCAAAGGAAAGCAGATGGTCTATTCTCCAAAGGAGCCTGGACCAAGACGGGGTAAAACCTCTTGAACTGAACCAATTTGGCTAATTTTGGTGTTGAATTCACTGTCTAAGTCCAGCGAAGGTTTAAAAGATAGTGAAAAGGGAAAAACTAGAACCCGGAGAAGGACATAGAGTAGTTACATTTTATCCCGTTTAACAACGAGGAAACTAGGAAAAACAACATTTTAATTTCTCCCATACAAATTAAACGGGTGGAACGAAGTTTAGTCACAAACTAAAACTGCTCTGACAGTACGAAAATCGTAAAAATTTAGAAATCATTCAATGGATTCCATATCAAATAGGTATTAGTGACAAAGATGTTGCTGACCAATTAACTCTGGAGGCTATAATATGCTCTCCCTCCCTCCCTACCCCCCTTTCGCTCTCTGTGGCATCATAGCTTTTTTGCATCAAAACGGATGCATGGATTAGAATATTTCAAAGCTGAGCCGATAGAGATGGGCCTTAGCTACACAGCACGCGTAGGTTTTATAGGAGTTATTATTTTTAATTTTTGTGGTATTATAGCATACTTTCAGTGTATAGAAACACCTATTTTACGATTATATAATTGTTAATACATTATGCTGGACACAGAATCTAATTTGAAATAAGTAGTTATGTATCGTGAATAAGCAAGTTGATTTCGTGTTCAATAAACAACCTAATATTGCTGCACGCCATTGCTGAATATATTAAAATAATTAACCGTCAATCACTCAGCAATAATGTTGCATTATTTTACTAAAAATTATTGCAATTATGAATATTAATGGAGCGAGGTTATTAAGTACAGACGTCGTGTAGACCCCTAGCATGTGGTAACATAGTCAAAGAATATTATATGCATGTCTATCTACTTAATAGTTGATATAACATCATCCTGAGGTTCCGTACCTCGAAAATAATAAAAGAGACTCTTACAGGATCACTTTATTGTCCGTTAGTCCGTCTATTAAGACCCTTTTTCTCAGGAACTGAAATTTTAACCAAATACTTAGGTCTATTGTCCCTTGAAGCTGTAAAAAAATATGCTTCTAAGCTAACGCAATAAAAAAATACCGCCACTTACTGCAAATTTTCGAAACTCACAAGGTAATCAAAACCTACAGGGTATTTATTTCCCGTGAAGTCAGAGTCTTCAACTTTGGTACTAGCAACCTCTTGTAGCACAGACAAAAGAACAATTGCGAAATGTGCGAAACAGTAAACTTTTAGGTTTATAACAAACCTCTGTGGCCATTGCCTCTAAGGTCTAGCGGTCCAAGTGTTGGACTTGAGGTCCCGGGTTCGAATCCCGGGTCAGGCAACAAAAAGGCAAGGCAAAGGCAAAAATTGTGTTATTTCCAATTTTGTAATTAAAAATATTGCTCGGAATTGAATATGTACCCGATCGACGATAGGCTTGCATTGTGGGACTTACTGTCTTCGGTTAGTCGTGGGTGCCCTGGTTGTGCCTCTGCCTACCCCTTCGGGGATATGAGCGTAAAGATACTGTATACCAAACTGT
>NJDC01065439.1:71935-83392 GCA_002245475.1 Calephelis virginiensis
ACTTGTGATAGATATTGAGAGTGAACGATTAAAACGGGCCTTATGCTTCATATATCCAAATAAAATTATTAGATTTGCAAGCTACCGCCAAAAATGCATAGATATTCCAGCGTGATTAAAAAAGAAAGGCGGTGCGTAGTGACTGCATTGGATATCAAAAGTTTTGAAGACCCCAAATGTACTACTACGCCTACTGCTTTAGTATCAACAACAATACTAAACACCCGACGTACGTCACATCACAAACGAAGCATCATCACAAAAATTCGACTGCACTTCAGAAAGGTCAAATCCTGAAAGTTGAGCACAGATTCCTTATTCTTTAGTTAAAATTTAAATCGGTATGCCTTGTTTTAAGGTCGTAAAATCAGTCAGGTGGCACGATCTTATGGGAATTGGGACCAATAAGTATCATATAACAAACTTCACTTTCCACTTAGCGCTGTATAAAATGTACTCTCATAGCGTGTGACCACGACTTTCTGTGGCCGCACTACGTGGACGAATTGCTATAAAACCTCCTACCTCATAAAATGTTGCCAAAA
Organism: Calephelis virginiensis; assembly: GCA_002245475.1. Lineage (NCBI taxonomy): Eukaryota > Metazoa > Arthropoda > Insecta > Lepidoptera > Riodinidae > Calephelis > Calephelis virginiensis. The sequence goes on from NJDC01065439.1 coordinate 72,481, forward strand.
TCAGTCGTGCCAATACAAAATTCAGTCATGTTCCGGGTCAAGCACCGGTAGACTTGGACAACAGGCATTCTGGTTAACAGCGACGCATCTATGACATCTATGGTGGATCATAAGATGGAAACGTTTTGTTGTTTGTTATATACAATATGCCTTATAGTCTATTCGCGTTAGGAAAATAGTGACGTATCAGTGCAACTGCAAAGTAAAAGCCTATTCTTACTGGGGTATAAATTAATCCATTAATATATTAAAGCAAACTTTTTATTACAATATTTTCAAACATTAATACCAAGTAATATAACAATTAATCAGATTTGTCAGAATTTTCATTAAAGTCTCTACATAGCATTGTTTAATACTATGTAGATATGCTAGAGATAACATTATACATTTTCATAAACTACACCAAATGAACGCTCGGCTTTACCCATGTTTATTTTGGGAGTTTGAACGTTATTCACACATGAGCTACCCGTTACGTGCGGTTTTAGCACTTTGAAGCGGCGGTTAAATTAACCGCTCCACCGCTCAGTTGTAGATAGATTTTACTCGTAAATTTACAATCGTTAATTAAACTAAATTAGAAATGATAGTCTTGTTTCGACTTTTAGTTTTAAGTCTTGAAAGACATGTGTATGTACAATAAAAGTATATCTGTTTATTATTTTATTAAACTAGGCAGTAAATTTCTTTTTTATTTGCCCATATACTGGCCCATTCCGAGTCCAACTTAATCTTGAAGGGTTTCGTGGTAGTTAACATAACTTGGGGATAAGTAATATTTGTCATATTTTGAGTCAGAAAATACTGTCATAGGCAAAAAATAAGCAAAAATATATAAGTTTTTCATAGTTTTTGTTCGATTGAAAATATTGTATTGGCGGTTTTTGAAAGTTTTATATAGGTATATTAAAAATTGCTGACTACATTTCGCATATACACAATTTACCAATATCATTTGTTCTTAATAATAAGTTGTATTACAATAATAACAATAAGTTGTATTAACCTTAATGATGCTTGTACTACGAAGTTGGCTTGCGGTGTTAGTATTAATTGATCTAATATAAGTACTACAATTGTCTTGTTCCCAAAAACTTTAAAAAAAAAGAGGTCTAACGCCACAACCTTGTTGGTTCGTGACCGTTGAGTAAAATAGACCATCAGCCCTTGTTCCCGGCAGCTTGTAGGAGGCGAAAGTGTGAAAGAGGTGTATTTAAAAAGTCATTACCAGGAAGACAACTGGTCTTAAAGAACTGTGCAGCAACATGCCCGTGTAGCAAACTAGTAAGAGAACTACACGTTCCATGTAGAGATCCTCCGCTTTAATTATTTGTGCCGCCATTATGACTGTCATGTTACGATATAGAGCAGAGGTTCCCAAACTCTTTTCGACAAACGCCCACTTTAAAAGTCAGTAAGCTTGTAGCGCCCCCCACTTTTTTTCTTAAAAACCTCAATAACGCGTAAGTCTCGCTGGGATTTTAATTAAAACTAAATTCTAAACGAGACTTTTCTTAGCAGAGAGAGTAATAATAATGCTACTTGACAATGTAAAGCGTAACTTATTCAAAACCGTTATCCTATTTTATCGTATAAGTTATATTTCTACAGCAGTATATGAATACGGATGTTGTGTAGAAGATTTTAATTTCAGTGAATTTTAAAATAAAAAGTAGTTTGAGTTTCAAGTCACCCATAGCCACTTTCGTTTTCTGGGCCTCTTGCCGCCCCCATCAGGGCGTTCAGCGCCCACAAGGGGGCGTTATCGCCCACTTTGGGAAAGACTGATATAGAGGGTAAGAGTAACAGCAATGTACATACAATGGTGGTAATTTTGTTGCGCATTCACTAAACTAATAGTTATCGCTGTCTTCTTTCATCGAAAGTAACAGAAAAAGACAAAGTCCTGTCCACGGTTCAACATCCGAGTACCTAGTGTAGAATAAACTATCTCAGGAGGGCAGTGATCTTGTCCACTGTAAAGTAAAAGTATCTTCACGCCCATATCCCCAAAGGTAGGCAGAGGTACAAACAAGGCACCCACGACTAGCCGAAGACACTAAGTCCCACAATGTGATAGGTGGCAAGCCTATCGCCAACCGGGCACATTTCTAATCCCGACCAACATTTTTTTTTATTAGAAAATTGGAAAAATCCAATTTTCTTTTTACTGGCCGACCCGGGATTCGAACCCGGGACCTCATGTAGTCAAGTCCAACACCCGGACTGCTAGACCACAGAGGCGATATTGTCCACTGTATTTTCCCATAAAAAAGAAAATAATTGGTAACCAATATTAAATACAAAGTAATCCTAAAATTAAATATGTTCAATAAACCGCCCACTTAACCTAGATGTAATGTAGCTAAGAACCATCTCCATTACGTCTGCTTTCAAACAAAGAAAACCAAACCGAAATCGGTTCAGCCGCTCAACAGTTATGAAGCTACAGACACAAACACAGGGGTTAAAATAAAGGGAATAAACTTTCTATAAATTTTAAAGAAAGAAAAAATTTCGCCCCAGACAGGATTTGAACCTGTAACCTTTCGTCTCAAGCCGACGAATGCTCTAACCAATTGAGCTACTGAGGATTCAGCTTTCTTTATCCCGTTGTAGTATTTGTGGGAGAACGGAACAACTTTACCCGCGTAATGTAAGAGCCCTTATTATAAAACAAATTATAATAAGGCATGAAAAACATGCAAAATCCTACAAGCTTTCTAGGTAAAAATAAGTTGAATCACTCTTGTCGCTGAATTGTTATAGAGTCGAGATCAGGGGACGCTCGGCGACGGACAGTTGGCCCCAGCGGCCTGATTTTCATAATAAAACCATCTGACTAAATGGGCCCACACCAGACCATACCATTCTATGTCCCTCGCCAATTTGCTGGATATGTTTTCTTTCTGTTACATTGTTTTTTTAGTATGGAAATGCTGATTATTTTAAAATTGATAAAACAAAGAATATTTTTCATTTCCACTTTTTACAAGTTTTTATTTAACTTGCAATTTATGTAGCTATGTTTGGAATATTGTCACTCGATTCTATAGCAGACATCTTCAACGAATTAAGCGGTAAGTGCACACGTTTACTTTAAATGGGAGGACCTTATCGCAAGCCTTTATTATTACAAGAGAAAACTATGGCTTATAGACACTATAGGTTTTGGAAGTGCGAATCTGTTGTATGGCTGGGGCGCAAGTAGCCGGGTACCCTAATGTCTGTACCGAAACATGACACTATGGCGGCAGGAATAGATAATGCGGTAGATGTACACTTACTTTTCATCTGCATCATTCTTTTAATTATTATAAACATATTTTAAAATAAGAAAAAAAGACAAGCCCGCAAAATTTCTTGCTGGATCTTCTCAGTGTGAGGCCGCGTTCCGATCCGGTGGTAGATTTATTATTACATAGACGCGTTACAAGTGCCTCTTGAAGGTTAACGTGAAATGAAGATAATTTATTATTATTATTCATCACTGATCTTATAGATAATGACCAATTTGACCTTTGCTAGTCTGTTACGAACTACCTGGAAGTTAGGCAGCTGTTCTAATCTGCATAGGTGACCCAGACCAACAAGTGAAAATAGGAGCTACTCGTAAGAAACACAACCATTATATGCATATCGGTAAGAAGAGCACTGTATGTGGCTATATGAATCTGTATTACAGAGTACAAAACACTCAATCATCTGTAAAGTTTCTTTTGACAAATGCCATTTGAAGCGAGGATTTGAAAGATGAATTATTCAAGTTAGCGCGAAAGCGATTGGTTCGAATCATAGAGTCGTAAAGATATAGACTGGGCATTAAAATGTGATTAGTCGTAAATACTTCAAATGAATATCGGTGAAAGGATATTATGTCAACTGCTTCAGCCTTATTTAGAACCATGTGAATCTAGTAGTATAAATCAGTACACTATTACACTAGTGTAGTCAGTCAGACGTGGCAGTGGCATATCTTGCAATGAATTATTAGAATTGCATATTTTACGTCATCTTTAGTTTTCCCCTAAATGTAAGTGCAGTAGGATGACATGCATATATAAAAATGTTAAAAGCTAGGTTGGCAACTAGCTTTTAACATTTTTAGTGTAAACAGGTGAGGAGTGTTTCTTAAAAATCTATATGTTTGTTGGCCTCCCGATCATGTAAAAAGATATTTATTTGTAATACAACTGTTAGTTAACGAAGTTTTTACGCCTGACCCCATGACCTAAGAAACAGATAATATGGCCATTAACCTAGGCTGCTTCTCTCTTTTTCGGACGTTCTGATCAAAAATATCTAAACTTCAGCGTCGAACTTGACTTCTTGTGGTCCCGGGTTCGAAAAATAGAATTTAAATTTTCTAATAAAAATAAGGTTGCCCGGGATTTGACATATGCCCATGGCTTGCCACCTGTGCTTTGTGCTTTGCTGTGGGACTAAGTTTCTTCGACTAGTCGTCGGTGCCCTGGTTGTGCCTCTGCAAACCTCTTCGGAGACATGAGAGTGAAGATATTTACTTACCTAAACTTCATTAAAACCTTAGGCGAAACTTGTTTTAGTATTAGCAAAGAAAAGTTAAATATTAGTGAACTTAAGAAAAGAAAGAAAGAAATAAAAAATATTTATTTGCGGAATATGAGTGTTACAAAGATGTTACCAAATTGTTTAAGCGTTCCAGCATCTTCTACCAACTTGTGGTGTGCAAATATTTTAAAAGGTTTCAATCCAATTTGTAACTTTAATTAATTATTTACTATTTTCACACTGTTTTTTTGTGTTGATCACATGATTTTTAGAATGTAAATTATTTATTCCTATCTACCGTAAATTATAACCATAACTATTATATTAAATTATAATTAATATAAAATTAGTGTTATAGTCATGTTTTCAAGATGCCATCTCTAGTAATCCCCACTCTATGGCTCGAATGTCGATACAAAATCTCACTTAGAACATCAACATAAATCGTTTTAAATCTTGTTTATACTGTTGTATGAGCATAATGTCAGACAGGGATCTACAAATCGTTTTTTACCCGTCAAACCCAAAGTCAAAAGGAAGGGTTATGATTTAAACAGTATAATATGTACTATTTTACTAGATGGTAGGGTGACGTTCTGCAGCTCGCCTGGATTGAAGACATCTTTTTTTTATATCTCTGCAGCTATAGCTCGTTCTCGCATCGTCATATTTCATGGGTAGGTAGGCACCTGTAACTTTTTTGGGGTCTATACGAAGTTGTTGCCTCTCACCGTTACTAGAGCTAGTTTGCTTCTCTTATCTCATAAAAAAGTGTGAATATGTTATTCTTATATTAATAGCTAGCCGCCTGGTGGCCTTCATTCACTTGGCATTCATACCTACTCCCTGCCTATCTTAAAGGGGGACTTGGCGTAAATAAAAGTATTTAGATGTAGGATGACATGGACGAGCAAATGACGGTCGGGATACAGGTAGACAGACAAAAATTCTAGAAATGTGCTTTGCTGATCATTTTTATTTTTTGTCGCTTGCTCCCATTTTTTAATATTTATAATTGTTGAGTCATACTCTCAACATTTTACCTACTAACGGCAACGGCGTGAACAAAGGAGTGGGGCGACCGACGCGCGATCGTCAGTGGCAGATTGAGTGAGCCTACAAACTACGTTGCGTTTGCGCGGCTAACCTTTTTTTACCTACTTTCTTTTTACTTTTTATATCTGTAGACGCAACTGTAATTATACGTTTTGTTCCCATACTCTGCAGTTGGTTATTTCTAAATTATACAGTCCACTACCTCGACCACTGGATTGACAATAATGAACATAATTCACTCTTCCACATTTTTTTTATAATTATAGATTACACTAGAAAGCCGCTGGAGTAAATTTATAACATTTTCTAAGTTCTTATATAGTATACTTAGTACAGAACATGTCTAGCAGTGTTTATTTCAAATTGTTTACTATATTTCCTACAACATACGTAAATCAGACATCAGACTATAAGTAAAGTGAGTAAAATTTTACGTACTTATAGCACATGGGACCTGAGAAATGGCCGTCAGTTTAAGCTAGCAGATGTGTACTTTATTACTGTACACACTAACACTAACCTATTAAATATGTTTTGGTCGTCTGAAAATAAGTAAGGTCTGGGGGCCCTGGGATCTTGCTCTTTTACTTCTCTGTAATAAAATAACCAATACCAAATCCTATTGGAGAATCAGAAAAAATAGTTTTGGAAAAGTAATAATAAATATCCATAAAAGATCGACATTACAAAGGCTGCAATCCTATATTCCTCAGCGACCTTCCCCATTTACAAAACAAGTCACGTATATAAAGACACTATACGGTAAAATATTCCCTGGTTTCCAAAGTGATTTCCATAAACGAAATCCAATGGAAATACTTCAGTGAATTTTCCGAGAGTTTCAATGAGAATACCTATTGTTCGATTATATTTATCCCTACTAACACTATAAATGATCGCCTCTGTGGTCTAGCTGTCCGGCGTCGGACTTGACTTCTTCAGGTCCCGGGTTCGATCCTCGGGTCGGCCAATAAAAAATTAGAAAAAGTATATTTTCAATTTTCTAATAAAAATAACGTTGCTCGGGATTGGAAACGTGCCCGGTTGGCGATAGGCTTGCCACCTATCATATTGTGGGACTCGGTGTCTTCGCCTAGTCGTGGGTGCCCTGGTTGTGCCTCTGCCTAACCCTTCGGGGATATGGGCGTGAAGATACTTTACTTCTACTTTGTAAATGAAAAGAGTGTGTGATTATTTGTGGGCAGATTTCTTTAATAACTCTTGTATTTTTTCAGAATACACTTTATGGCGAGTACAAGGTGTTATTTAAAAATACAATGGAGTTCAACGTCTAGTGTTATAAAAATGAATTTGTATGTGCGAAAAAGTACACTTTTCACTTCATGGAAAGTTCATAGACTCCATAGCCAGTCAACGGTCCGCAGCCCATATCGGGTGTCTAAAAAAGTCCGCTCAATGGTCCCGACCCGATTCTTAATTCCAGTTTGTTCAAGTAAACTTCGTGTCTCCAAACAATTTTTTTTAAGTCTGTAGCAGAATAAACAACCCGTCGTATTAAAAAGTTTGATGTATGTCAACATTGTTAAAAAAAAATTCGGAACGAGTTGAGTTGGCATGATTTATTCATCCGTTGCGCTTTTTTTGAGTATGTGGTCGGTTAGTGACTTGAAAACAAAAAGTGATGTGAAAATGTGTTAGTTAAGTATTAAAATTATATTTTGGTAAGTGTTAAACTATTTTATAAAACACTACACATCATTTAACTAGTTTTACATAAAATTTAGCGATATTTAAGTCGGTCATGTATGTATGTATGTACTTGTGACGTAACGGCCCGCTCGATTTTAACTATTTCTAATTATATAATAAATTATTCTTGTAAATAACATTTGCAATATGTTTTGACATATCTACAGATAAAACATATAAGTTTTATGAGTGCCTTCCACTAAATACTCCATAATAAGAGATAATAAGAGAGTAAATAGCACGTGACACTTTTTCGAACATGCAAGAATTTAATTCTATAGAGCTTGTGATGTAAAATATTTGCATGGACATTGTTGTTTTTGTAATTGCATTCTGTTAAGCGTTTCATGTTCTTTCGAATAAAGTATACAGAAGGTAAATAAAACACGTTTATTTTTAATAAGAAATGTTTTTCTTGGGAAAATTGGAAAAAAAACACGGAAAGTTTTTCCACATTTTGCTTGTTGCAAATGAGGTTAAACATACACATTTTTACGTTATTACGTAGCTTAATTCTCAAGGATTCTAAAAATATATACATTTATATGTTTTTAATACATAAATCGAAAGATATCATCGTTATTCGCCAATTTTATTTTGCCGCCATTTTTCGCCAAATGTGCCGGCCATCGGGCGGGAAAATCGCTTTTGCTTTTGGACTGTTGACCGGATAGATATTTTTAGATGCATTGCTGTCCAGTGACCGGGATGTTAGCCTTTTATTCAAATCTACCGGCCACCCGACCCTCCGGGCTGGACATAGTCAGTGCAGCGGCATACCAATAAGTAAAACGGTGGATACCTAGGCAAGTTGCTGCAGAGCATTCCATCTGCAGTGCTCTTGTTATTATTGGCAAATTTAACATGTTCTCTTACAAGTTACCTGTCAGTCTACTCTACTCAAAGGACACACTGGAAATCCCACTGGAATCCCACTACATTCCTCGCCTAGTACGTGAAGCTATTGAAATTCGAAATACACCAAATAATTTCAATAGGGAAGACGGTTTTAAGTTGGCCCAGGCGTGGGATCCAATTGTTGGTCGGTGCCGGTCTATAAATACAAAAAGTGCCGTAAAGTGTAGGGACATAGTTAGTGTTGTGTGTCGCGATATAGTGTCCAGAAATGATAGTGACAAGGACGTTCAAAAAAGAAGAATTAGACGGAGGGTTGACAGGCTCATCTGTCAGTAGATCCTACTGTCAAAAGTTACAGCTCGCCGCCGCAGTCCCGTCGTGACCACGGCCTATGCAACTAGGCCGAAATATCGACAAATAAAATAAAAAGAGATCGTGAGTATCCCGTATAAATAATTAAAAATGTTATTAATTCGCGACGATTTAAGTTTAAAATCTTATAATTTAAATTTCATATAAAAATAAGACATTTTGCAATTTAATGGGTTACGAGGCATTGTTAGCCTAAGAACTCACGGCGCGGTTTTTACCCGCGGCCGCGGCGGTTGCGGGCCTGCAGAAATTACCCGTCTCGTGAGTTTTGAAATAATCGCAGAACCGCGACCGCTGCGGGCGCGATCAAAAATCGATCCGTGAGTTTACAGTCTAAGGTGACAACGTCACTACCTTCTTAATAAGAACGAGCTTTAGTGGATTAGGTTCGTAAAATCCTTATCTGCAAAAAACCTATTCCGTTTAAATAAGCAAATTGTCTACGTATACAAAAATTAAGGATTTTCCACGATTTGCCTAGGATATCATCATTTTTTTTATTGATACTGGAAGGCAAACAAGCAGACGGATTTCCTAATGTTAAGAAATTCACGCCGCCTAGAGACACCAAAGGTGGTAATGGTGCGGTGCCAACCTTAGGCCGGGATGTTCAACCTCGAGCAAAAGTAAGTTTATCGGCTACCTTACCCTCCAAACCGGAACACATCATGACGTTATGGCAGCAAGAATAGGAAAGGCAGTGGTACCAATCTGGCTGAGTCGCTGCGAAACTCTACCACCTAACCAGATATTACGGTGATAGTAACGGTAAGCCTATGCTCGCCTTATACGAGCTGCCTGGCAGGAAGGCACATGGTCTATTTTGCAAAGGAGCCCGGACCAACACGGGGAATTTGACCACCATTAGATCTAGACTTAATGTCAAAGGGGCTATATCGCAAGTAAGTCTTTTAAATTTCAAAAATAAAAAGATGCCCGGAAAGTATTATGTATAAAACTCGTTATAATTTATAATCTACTAATTCGTTTTTACCATGCTTTAGGCTTTTGCAAATATAGCGTGATTTAATCTAAAATTGACCTTTTACAAGTTGTACGTGTAATTACTATTGCGGCACGACATTAACCTTGAATTTTATGTCAGGAAAATACTGTAAATATTTACGGACATGATGCCACTTTCATGGAATCACGTAAAGCAAATATTCATTTAAACACTTTATTTTAAAGTCGCCTGGCGCCATTTTTTTCGCAATAAACTCAAAATCTAATGTACGGATTTTTATAAGGTTTTCAGCAACGGATAGAACGATTCCTGAGAAAGGTATAAATGTATAATTGTTTAAGAAGGTGGGAATTGGTTGAAATATTATGATGATGTTTCTTAAAGAAATGAATAAATGGAAACCCACCATAACTTTAAAACGTTAAATAAAAGCTTTGAGTTATAACAAATAAGATTTAGTTATCTACTTCTCTCTCTTTTTAATAAATCTGAACAAAGGTATACAATAGTTATGTCTACATTTATAAGATAATTTACAACATGTGTCCCGTCTCCACAGAGTTAGCTATTCTTTCATGGGCCAATGTATACGCTTTTGCCATAAACTTCCCGACTATTTGAAAGACCTGCCATTAAATAAATTTAAAAAATGTGTCAAAGTGAAATTGTATAAAAAAGGTTACTAGACCATTGCTGAATATCTATCGGATAAGAGTGCTTGGGATTAATTGTTCCTCATACCAATCTCTTACTAGTAGTAATGTGTGATGTAATACTAATAAATTTGTATTGAAAAAAGTATCTTCACGCCCATATCCCCGAAGAGGTAGGCAGAGGCACAACCAGGGCACCCACGACTAGCCGAAGACACTAAGTCCCACAATGTGATAGGTGGCAAGCCTATCGCCAACCAGGCACATTTCCAATCCCAACCAACATTTTTTTTATTAGAAAATTGGAAAAGTCCAAGTTTCTTTTTCTTGGCCGACCCGGGTTTCGAACCCGGGACCTCATGAAGTCAAGTCCAACACCCGGACCGCTAGACCACAGAGGCGATAAATTTGTATTGAATAGGAAAAAAGACGAGCTCGCTTAGTTTCTTTCCGGATATTCTCAGTATGTGGCCGCGTTCCGATCCGATGGTAGTTTTTAGTATTATATAGACTCGTCACAAGTGTCTCTTGTAAGGTGAATGTGAATAAAAATATTTTCTCTTCTATACTATTCTATCTTTAATAGTATCTTCACGCCCATATCCCCGAAGAGGTCTTTAATAATAAATAAATATCTCTGGACAAGTTACACAAATTGAATCTATATCCAAAGTAAGCAAATTATATGCTTGTGTTAATGGTGTTAGTCAACAATACTAATACATAGAAATACTTAAACAGATACCAGCACAAATTTAATAAA
>NJDC01065441.1:0-35097 GCA_002245475.1 Calephelis virginiensis
TTATTAAATGGTGCTTTAATTAATCATTCGAAATGAGTTTCAAAATAAAAAAAAAACGTAGCAAGATATTTAATAAAAACAAATGTGGTCTAGCGGTTCAGCGTCGAACTTGACTTCTTGAGGTCCCGGATTCGATCTCCGAGTCGGGCAACAAAAAAATTAGAAAATGTGTATTTTCAATTTTCTATTAATTTAACGCTGCCCGGGATTGGATAAGTGCTCGGTTGGCGAAAGGCTTGCTACCTAGCACATTGTGGGACTTAATGTCTTCGGCTAGTCGTGTCGTGCTTCTTATGGATATGTCGTGAAGATACTTTTTTATCTCTTATAGTCGCGTCCAGCGTTCATGTTTCCTGTGGCTTTAAGGATCCATTATCAAAGCTCAGCCATTAAAGCATCATTCACAAAATTTCTTCTGCTTTATTTTCTTTTTAATACAATAAGACTGCCACTAAGCACTTGGCTCCCCTGATGGCTTGAGATAACTGTAGCCTATCGACACAATAGATGCTATAGGTGCGCCACTGTTCAATGGAAGGGGTCTTAGGCCAAAAACCTACCCATTCTCTTTGCTATAGATATTACGTGTACGGTATACGCATTGACATGATTTTTTCATGTTACTGAAAAACGTATGGTAAGAAGTACATGTCGCCTAATAGACACCAAAAGATGTTAATGATGCGTTATCAAGGAGGCTAATATAATGAAGATATGTACATGTTTACCAGATCGCATACTCAACTGGAACACGACAATGACAAACTGAAATGTTACGAGGTCTTCGTACCTGGTACTGGTAGCACTTTGTTGTATGAGACTACCACCTAGATCTACTGACTGACGTCATGACGTGACATCCCTATGCCAAAAACAATGCTTATCTCTATTGTCATCAGACTTATCTTTCCTACGTAGTTAGGTATTAAGAGTAAATTAACATTGTGTGGGATTAGTGAAGCTCGATAAAATCCGCGCTTACTCTCAGATGTTTGCGATGATAACAGGATTATATCTGCTTTTTGTGTGTCGGACTCATACATAATTCATGGGTTTTATATGTAGGACGTAGAAGAGGCCATGTAGGTAGTAATAAGAGAGTAACGGATTAATATTTACCTTTACGCTTGTATACCTGAAGAGTTAGGCAGAGATACATCCGCGACTAGCCGAAGGCATGTTATAAGTGGTAAGCCGTTCGCCAACCGGGCACATATCCCATACCGGGTATAATTATTTTATATTAAATAAAAAATATTTTGTTTTTGTTGCCCGACCCGGGAAACCGACCTGGGACCTCATGCAGTTAAGTCCAACACCAGGCTACAGAGCGAACCGGAACACGTCATCGACAAGCACTGACGACATGGCGGCAGGAATACGTGAGGCGGAGAACCGTGTGCTTGTTTGTTGTCTTACCTATAAAATATCTACGAGTTAGGATACATTTTCATTAATTTGTAAAAAAAGGCGATAGTTTTGCGTATTTGTTTATGAGTCCTAATACGTGGGGTGTTGAACAAACAACGCACCATTAACGCCTTTGATGTCAATAGTCGACGTTACTATTTTTCTCATAATTATTTAGCAAAATCTGTATATTATTTTTAGTCTATTAAGCTCCTAAAGTGGGATTAAGTATCCTTCATCACAATTGCTTTTGTTTACATCCTCATGCTATAAAAAAACCTCGAACCATTGACGTCTACAAGCGCTGAATATGTCTTTCCAACAACCAGCTGCTTCTTTGCTATAAAAAGCGCTGTAATTACGACGAACACTAAGATACTCAATTTTTACACTGTAGTGTCTGGCTGTTTGCCAGATGATTGGAGGAAAGTGTTAAAATACCGCGACCTCGTCCGATGACCTTTGTAATGAGCTTACTGATACTTTCCAGTTCTTTTCTAACATTAACCAACGAACAAACAGACGGCTCTCTTACAGCTACAGTCTGACTAGTTTATTATCACGATTATTGGATTAACTTTTCTATTCCATGGTCGATTTGGACACATTTATTAACTTATCCTTCTCTTCTGGACAGTTGACTAACCATATTATAGTACTTTTTATACTCGTCCAGTTTCTTCATTTAAAGGCGTGATATATATTTTTTTCCAAATAAGTATAATTTTCTTGTTTTTTTTAAAAAAAAACTTGTTTTTAACGTTAATATTATAGTTTTAACTACTATTACGTATCATTAGGTCCTTACATATAAAATTGGTGTTTTATGGTGAAAAATTCAAACATGGAAATAGTATGTATAGGCAATGCTCCGAAGAATTTCATGCTGACTTTCCGTCAGAGCTTCAAGTACCGTGCTACCACTATGAATGGCGATCCTCTGTCGCACGAATCAGAAGACACTTATAAATTCGTGAAAAATCTTTATAGAACCTGTCATCAATGGTGGTATTTTTAAAATGATACTTTTAAGAAGCCTTCAAGAAAAACCGGCAACGCATCCGTAATGCTCCTGGTGCTGTGGATGTCCATGGGCAAATGGGATCACTTCCTCTTCTATAATACAATATGCCGAAGCCTCTTATTAGCTCGGACGTGTTTAAATTCGCTTCTCCTTATTATCAACTAGAATGTTTGGCTGTCTACACGATTTACTCCGTAGATTAAAACTTCCAGAACTCCAGAACGGAAATTTTGGAATTAAAAAGGTACTGCGCTTACTTTTACAAAAGCTTCCCCATACTCTTCAACCTGTTTCTGCGATGTTTGAACACATGTTCATAAATATATTTTTTACGTATTTCATTTTGTAAATAAAATAATTTTAAAGACAAATCTAAGTTACCGAAAACAAATTAATCTCTAAATTCAAAACACAAATATACAAGCCCGAATTTGCAAGCCACATGTTTGAGATCAAAGAGGCGATCCACCAAAACGCTAATTCCATATGTAAGGACCTAATTTTAATATAATCTACGAAACAACATTTGCTACAAAAATATACTCCTAGACGAATTAGTTAACGGAATGTTTACATTCGCTGAAAATAGGGCGGTCTATTTAAAACGTCTTCAGCTTTTATTACCAGACAGCTAAGTAGTAAACGCTTTTGGCGATAAAACAACCATTTGTTTAATTGTACATACAGGAGGATATTTTTACAGGATTTTAGTCAAATAAGCAAAGGGATTTCCTGAAGTTAAGAGATACACTTCGCATGTAGACACAAAAGTGTGTAATGAAGCTTTACACACACACAGGGTGTAAAGCTTTTTGTTACCGCCTACATAATCCTGAGCTTCAGGTTGGTACTATTATCATTTTCGTTTACTTTCCATAAGCGGCTTGTATTTCTTACATACGAATTTCGTCAGCTTTTACTTTCTAATACATACATGTAAGATATTGATAAAATGCGTCTGCAATAAATAATAGCATTTAATAACTAGAACACAAATCGAAGTTGCTGGCAATACCAGATAAATACATAATATTTTATTAGAGACAACGAAAAATTTTGAACTAAGTTTTCCCTAAAAAAAGGGTAAAATGAGACTGATTATTTAAATTGTAAAAGAGGGACTGACTATTACTGACATCTCCAAATTTTGACCCAATGAATTTCGATCTCCTACTGAAAACTTAAAACGAGTAAAAGAGAGTCTGAAGACGTTACCTATCCGTGGCCTCTGATAACACAGCACTAGCGTAATTCGCGGCCATGATAACGCTTCAGAGGTATGCGGAAATATAGCTATATGTTCATTGTGTAATAATTCAGCAAACATGGCCTGGTGATGCCATCGTTTGCTTATTACATAGCATCATCATGTACAATATGCATATTGCATTATTTTAGACATTTTCGAAGACTTGTCCGGATTAATATCAAACTAGCTGTTTGAGTTTTGGCGCCATCGAGCGAAAAGATGGTCGAAGTTTTTCATAAAATTGAATTTCGTGTTGATATTGAGTGAAATTAGTCAATTTTGGTGGCATTTTGTACAATTTTGTTCAGTGAAAGTGCACAAATAAAATAACCATGAAGAAATTAGCGTATCGTGTATTTCCTCGTTGCCGCCAAATCTCATTACATGAGCTTGAGTAAACAGCCCACCGCTTTACCCAAGAGCCTGACATGACTTCCTGACGACTTATGACTGATGACTAATTAAAATTAATTGAAACTGATATAAAATGTGATGCAAATTTCTACTTGACTAATGGCTAATACTAACGAAAGCCTAACCTAAAGAACCTAAAGAAAGAAAAGAAAGAACTAGCTGATTGCCCGCCATTTCGCTAGCGTAGAATAGTTGCGATTTTCATACAATTTTTATCGCATATCCTTTGGAGTTGATTTAAAAAAAAAGAGCCTGTGAACTTAGATCTGTAGCTACAGGCACATCAAATTTCATCAAAATTGCTTTTAAAAACATACAGACAGACATACATTTATATTATGTAGTATGATACTTGGTGTTATAGTATACATTCCGAGACTATTTTCGCTTTGCTCGATGTCGACGAGATTATTACTTAGTGATCTAATTACTTAGCTATTATAACTTTCAAATTAGCCGGTTGTTTAGTTGTTTAATGCTACTAGGTTCAAAGGAAGTTGCTGTAATATCTGTTAAAATATAGCTCTTTTTGCGACTGTTAGTAACGTCATCCGTGTACTAGCTAACCCTTCTCCTTTGAACCCAACAGATATTGAAAATTAGACAGTATTGGTTAATTAGTTTTCCTAAGGTAAACGAAATAACAGAAAAGCTAACCAACAAATAAGAATTCCAAAAACAGTTTCATGTTCTGAAATATTCTTGTGATCTTCCTCCCGCCTCGTTGGTCGAGTGGCTAGCGTACACGCCTGCCGACAACGACCAACCGCGAGGCTCGGGTTCGATTCCCGACGTGGGCAGGCATTGGTGTGATGAACATTGAGATGTCTGCATTTCCTGCTCTGGGTGTTTATTAAGTTTATTTTGGTATCTATTTAAGTATTTCTAAGTATTGGTGTCGTTGACTAAAATCCATGACACAAGCTATATTTTGCTTACTTTGTGGTTAGATTCAATTGGTGTAACTTGACCAGGGATATTTATTTATTTATTATTTATTTACCCAAACTATTTTTTCTACCATAAAAAATGTAGTCTCACTATTTTTTTTTTAAATTTTTAATAATATCGGTTTTTAATTGTGTTGTTTTTTTTTTCACTCACAATTTGATATCTTTCAATTCCGAAAAAACCCTCGTTAACTTTAAAACCATCACATCATTAAAACCTCAGTTTTTTAGCGGAATTATTTCAGTTGTTACGTTTATGCGTCGATAGATGAGTCCGTCAGTTTTCTCATCCGTTGATATATTCGTTATAGTATGTACGATGCATAGGTATCGTATATGCGTGAAGATATTACTGATGTGTATGATACATATGTATAGTATCTGTGGTGTAACGCTCGCTGACCGCATTCGTAACAGTGAGATCCGAGAAAGAGTGGGATTGGAAGAAAGTGTTGGTGTTAAAATGCGAAAGAGCATGCTCCGCTGGTTTGGTCATGTGGAAATGATGACAGATGAAAGATTGACAAAACAGATATATAATGCGAATGTGAATGGCTGTAGGTACCCGGGGAGACTAAGGTTGACATTCCACGATCAGATCAATTGGATATTATCCGAGGAGCCTCCGAAACCGAGGTGTTTATATGAAAAGGGTAATGAACGTGAAGGAAGCCAGACAGGTTTGTCGGGATCGTGAGGTCTGGCACTCGATACTCTCTGCCTACCCCGTACGGGACTTGGCGTGAAGATATGTGTGTATGTGTATGATGCATATGCATCGGTATCATTATATTTGCGTGGAGATAATGCTCCATGCTGATGAGTAATGTATGATAATTGATACATGTACATCGTACATATTAATATGTGCAGGTAGTTATGAGGTAAGTGAGGAAGGATCGTATTGCTATCTATTAACAGTATTAACGACGAGCACGGATGACGGTGTGGTGTTACGTGTATATTGAGAGCAAGGCTGGTCATGTGTGGCATCGATATGCGACACAAATATTGTCATCGACGCTATTTGTCGCCGAAGTGACCATCATTTCATAAGTAGTAAGGATATAATAGGCGAAACTTATTTCAAACTAGGAATAGCCTGCCACTTTGTTTTGTATTACCAATTTTGTATTTTTTTTTGTTTTAATTTGAAATTACTCTTGTTTAACGTATGTTTTTTTTAAATCATTAACATTAAATTAATAATAAAATATAAATAAATAAATATCCATGCACAAGTTACACAAATTGAATCTAACCCCAAAGTAAGCAAATTATATGCTAGTGTTATGGGTGTTAGTCAACGATACCAATGCATAGAAATACTTGAATAGATACCAGAATATATTTAATAAACACCCAGACCCAGAAATGCAGACACCTAATGTTCATCACACAAATGTTTGCCCCCGTTGGGAATCGCGGTTGGTCGGTGTAGTTAGGCGTGTACGCTAGCTACTCGACCAACGAGATGGTCAATTTAACAAACATTTCTAACATTACCGCTACTTTTAATTTTTAATCACATTAGTCATGCAGAATAAATTATATAATAACTTTTAGCCAATACCTGTTCATGTTTGTATTGATTTAACAGTCAAAATTATAAATTGCTACATACAACAACAAGAACACTGCTAAAATACAAACGGGGTCTTATCACAGAAATGTTTTTTCTTACGGACAAGCGTTGCAAAACTTTACTGCATATTTTATGTTTTTGTTTGCTTATGAGTATTTATTTAATTTTGCTATAGATATGTTATAATACGTGATTTAATCTTGTTTTATGTCATAGCTAGTTATTCTGAATTGTTGTGTTGTTTCCCTTGAACCCTTCGATCACATTTCTCGTAAAGATGGAAGCAATCTTGAAAAAATAGTAATGACCGGAAAATTCAATCCAAAAAAATACAAATGGCAGGACTTTCATAAAGTGGGATTCTTTCTTCGATAAACTCACGTTATTGTCACTCTATCGACGTATGCTAAACACAAAATGCAACGTGACAGTAAATGCGTGAGGCATTAAATTCACAAAGTGTGCAACATAATAGGCATGTATAATAGATACTCACGTGGAATATACAGTATTTAAAACAATTTACTGGTTTTTCAAATAGCTGAAAAAAACTTTCTAGATTTTTCTGCTAGGTAATTATAATTGTGTAGTCCTATTTAAATTGGGTCAAGGTCTGTCTGGCTGTTGTGGTTTTCAAATTAAAATTTCCAAATGTACACGGACGATGTTATATTTTTAACCGACCGCGACGTTGGAAAAAGGAAGAGATTAAATATTCGACACCTATATTTTGTATGTCAATCGTTTTCTCCGTCATCTTTAATTGGCAAAAAAGCCGGCCTCGACAGCGATGCACCTACAACATCTATCTATCAGGGGAGCCGTGAGCTTGGCCGCTATCTTTTGCTATAAAAAGGGTAAAAAAAATGTTTCCGTTTACAAGTAGCATTTGACATTCGCGCGATAACAGGAACAAATTGATTTCAACAATTTAACGATACAAATAGCCAAATAGCAAATACATTACTCAACCACGACTGTTACGCAAATATTCAACTGTACACAATTATAATTGAGTATCTACAATTTCTATCACAATTATTACTAAATTGCTAGCAAGCTGGTAAATTCTATGCAAATTACGATCAATGAGTGAATGCGTCTTACATACCACAAGATTGATATGGAAATCGCTGTCAGCCATGGCCCGAAAACTTTATACTAATTTAAACTTTAACGGGAAGTGATTGGGTTCTTTTTTGCTGCATGGGTTTTCCTTACGATATGTTGGCATGGTTTTGCATACATTATAATAAATAGATACTATCATTGAAACTAATATTAACGTCGGTGTACGGTCACAGCTTCGATTACTGTTTACGGATCGTGTCTATATTATGTGAGCACGACTATTCATGATGCATTATTGTCTTGTCTTTTTTTGGTTTGGAGATGTGATGACCCCATCACCCGATAGATGCAAGTTATTAAGATTACCTGATTGTCCTAGTTCAATCGATCGGATTAGGAGGTAGCAACTGAAACGCTTTTTTTTTGTTTGGAAAAGGTAAGAGGTTGGTAGTGTTGATCTTACCTTCTCATCCCGCTGTTACGTCAGTGCTTGGAAGTATCACATTCCGATTTGAAGGGTAGGCTAGCCGGTGAACCTTTTACACAAGAGATTTAAGATTTCAGGCCCGTGTCGTAGTAGGTCAAAAGAAAACTAGTAATTGGATTTCCTAATCTTTTCGCAGCAAGTCGTAGTCGTCGTTCATGGTAGGTCGTTAACCCACGTCTAAGAACGTTACTAAGGATATAAATGTCTTTGCTAATACTGATATACAATTTCTATCTGAATCTGGAATGAAAACCTCTTACTTGTGGAAGTTTACCGGCTGTCATACAGTTTAAACTGGAACAAGATAGTCGTGAACAATTACTTTATAGAAGCAGGAAAGTTAAAAGCGATAAAACGCAAAAACAAACATATTAATGTGTTCCTACAGCTTTTAAATCGTGAATCAGTCGTGAATAAAAATGTTTTCAACGGACAAGTTTGAATGTCAGGTTACACCCAGATATTTTGACAGTCTGATTACCATCATAACTAGTCAAGGCAGAATGCATGTAAACAGGACGATTATTAATGGAACTGCCGAACCGGTACTCGATACGAAATCTGATACGAAATCAATTTCGTATGAATTAAGTTGTAAAACTTGTAGATAGTGAAACTTTTACAATTAGGGACAACTTGCACTGTATAGCAAAAACGCTGGGAAAAAAAAATATGTTGTTGTTTAACTAAATTTTCTTCTCGACTTCCCCGTTGCTATATAACGTTTTGTAATCGGAATGTTTTTATTTAGTCGTATTTTCTCTGTTCACATAATATGCCAGCCCTTAAACTACATACATATCTTCACGCCAAGTCCCTTACGTGGTAGGCAGAGAGTATCGAGTGCCAGACCTCACGATCCTGACAATTAATTAAACTAATTGTATTATAAATAAGTATTAAATTGGTTTGGCGCCGACTTCAAACCAATTAGTAAATAACACATATAAATAATAGGTAGTATATAATTAATATTAAATCTTTATTATTTTTTACTTTTTAGTTTTGAAGTCGGTTTTTATTAGCTTAGTTACTTTTGTTTCATGTTAAGAAATCTTAACAACGAAAAAATATATATAGAAGATATGTATTTACATATCTCCTATAGAAACCAAAGGTTGTTATGGTTTATAAAAAATTAATAGCTATCTTCTTCCAAATTAACGTAAGCGACCTTTGCGGTAAGTCGTCGCAAAATTTAAATTAGTGCTCAATAATAAAATGTGATGTGAAATGACCCCAAGTTTACACTGGTCCAAAAATAGCGAATATCGGTGATCTCAGAATAATAAAAAATACGATGATACTTTATTTTAATTGATATCTCTCTTATCAGCTTTAATATTGCCATAAACCCATCCTTATCTCTTTATATAGGCGTTTTAAAGCTAATATTTTCTATATTAGTAAAACGCTTTTAATAGAAAATAAATAAATTTAAGCATTTTTCTTATGATATGTGTTCACATTTTAATCTCATTAAAATATTTTGGTACACCTTGGTCTGTAACTCTGTTCAAATGTAGACCTATGTTTTTTTCAATCATACTTAATATTTTATCTAACTACACAAAAAATAGAAGATTTTCCTTGATTTCTCCGTGATTCCGTCATGAGATCCAGAGTTTATGACATGGACCACATCTCGGAAATACGCCTTTTCAAATAAAAAGCAAAGTACACAACCAGTTGAGAAAAGACGGAGAAATATTGCAAAATCGACATATTAATATATCAATCTTAGAAATTAATCCTATTTATGTATTATTTTGTACCTGTTGGACTAATGATCTGGTCTAAGTCACTGGATACAAGCGGCTGGTGACCATGACTTGTGGCTCTCTTTGGGGGAGGCCTATGTCCAGTAGATGATGATGACGTATTTTCTTAGGTAAAGACTTCGTTGATCGAGTGGTTAGCGGAAAATCCTTGTCACCGACCATAAAGAGGTTCGAGTTCGTTCCTCTAGAGCAGTGGTGGGCAAATTACGGCCCGCGGGCCGGATCCGGCCCTTGATATGTTTTAATCCGGCCCGCCGAGGGATATATAGGATTATTATATATAGGATTTTTTAGAGATAATATGAACCTCCTTAAAAATTAATGGTCGAAATGTTATAAAACTATTGAAATTTGAACAATTAAGATACTGAATCGATACTTCAAACATATATATTGCGTATTTCATATGTTAAGATTTCATAAATAGATTTTATTTTAATAAAGTATTATACCATAAAAAAATGCCTTTATTATCTTTATACAACGTTTTATAATCGTAATATTTGCTGCTATTTTTAGGTTTAATAAACCGGCCCGCCTCAAGATTGATTATAATTTATTGCCCCGCCATTAGATTTTTTTAACTTACCGGCCCGCGGTCAAAAGAATTTGCTCCTGCTCTAGAGGGAAATCAATTTTGTGCCGAACATAGAGAGAGATAGAGAGTCTGTATTTATAATTTTGGATGTTTGTTAAATTTGTTCCGGTATGTAGCAATGTAATGTATTTATATTAGTATCATTGACTAACACTCATTTTACAAGCATTATTTTGTTTACTTTTGGGTTAGAATTTAGATCAATTTGTATCATATATTAAATATCCACAAATACTTAATCTTATGTATTGATTATTATTTTACAAAAAACTATAACGAAATCACCAATTTATTATTTAGTATGAGATCGTTACAATATCTGCGATCAGTGTTCGTCATTTGTGGTGATTCTACTGTTCCCAAACTAAACTTTTTTAGATAAATGTTGTCTTTTTCGAATGAAATAAAAACAAAAGAGATGGAACATATTTTTAGATCTAACATAGACTAGTCCGGACATGTCAAACTGGGATGTTTTCAATCAACTTTTTGAAAAAGGAAAAAGTCAACGTGTATACGTCAATGTGTATACACACCAATCTGACAGCACTAAAAGTGTTTCATCTCTTTCTATTACTTTTATTAAAAGAAGATAGCGATAACTTGAAATTAGTTTACTTAGTGAGGTACAACATTAACACCATTGTCGTATTCTGGCTAGGTGCCGCGAACTGTCTGACAAGTAGGCTGACTGAAATAATATTACCTATTATGTAAACGTGGCGGAGATTACAACAGAAACAAGACTTTTTTAATTATTATGTCGGTGATGGAGTACAGTAATACATGTGTTTTCACTACGAGTAGTTCAAGTGTTTTACATTATGTTGCCATGCAACTGACCTGCAAAAATACTGCAGTATCGGTAAACGCTATAACCTAAAATTAAAAAGGCGAAGGCGTAGAAGTCGGAACTGCATTATTGCACTTGTATTTATTCGCCGATATGATACCATGCACCACCTGGTTAGAAGGTCATTTCTAGTCATTGTCTAATCGTGTTCCGGTTTAGAGCAGGGTGTGTTTATCTTTCAAGAAGCTTTCAAATGTTGACCACAAATTTACAAAGTACCATAACATCCTTTGTATCGATTAGCGACGTATTTCTTTGTAAGTATAAGAAAATTCTTCAGCTTATGTACTTGTTCATGATATAAATAAACTAAAAGACGGAAAAGTTTATATGTATATAAACACTTATTTAGTAACATACATAAGGTATATACACTTAAGTGTTTTTTTTAATAGCTTGACGACCAACCGACCAACGACATGCCGTAATTTGTATCGCTCAACCTTAAAGCTATTATTTAGTATGAAATATAAGTATTGTTTTTCGTATTTTTTCTACGTGTTTACCTTTTCCCTGTTTTTATTTTCTTCATAAGAACCTTCTTCTGACAATTACTAACACAAAAAAAGTCAGCAAAGTTGACCCACAAACAAATATTATGTCTCCCGAGTCCAGATACAACCTGCACTCTGCAAACTGTTGTATAAATATTTTTGCGGGTATACTTTGTATGAGATAGCAATAAAGTATTTTTCAAAAATGTTACTTATATATAGGCACAGCGTGCTATGTGCCGTTTTCTTTAATATATGATGGATACTAGGAAAGGAAAATTTCAATATTATACAAAATATATATTGATGTTAACGTTGTACACCTCAGCCACTTGAGCACGTTCTCCAACCATTTTGCATAATAGCATTTCTTCAAGAATAGATTTTACACGAGTCTTGCAAAACAATTTAGATAATGCAAAGTTGTTTGTACATTTTTATATTAAAATGTATTGTGTTGTCAATCTAAACAAAGTGCTAGTTTTTGACATTTTCGTGATTCGATTCGAAAATTGTTCAAATATTACAATATTCAAGAAACGAGTCGTTTTGATTATGGATGGTAGTATTTTGAACGATTAATAAGATTGTTAACAACGGTTGTTCGTTTTGGACAGTTCACGCGGAACATTTTTTGAAAATATGAGCGACGCTCCGTTACTTTTGAGCAATCTACGAATGGTTGAACTTACGGATTACGTTCTGTTGATTATAGGAACCGGGTATGAGACCGTCAGTGTAGCATCATTAGTGCGCGAATACCGAAGATTTTACATACATACATATCTTCACGCCAAGTCTTTTACGGGGTAGGCAGAGAGTATCGAGTGCCAGACCTCACGATCCTGACTAACCTGTCTTGCTTCCTTCACATTCGTTACCCTTTTAATTACAAACACGCCGGTTTCGGAGATTTTTTTTTCGTTATTGAATGAGAAAAGTTATCATTTTCATGTGACATAAATAATGAATATAGTAAGAATGAGGAAATTCTTGATTCGACTGTATGTTTTTTATGTTTTGTATGTTTGTTCCGCGATTATTCGGCCAATGGCCAACCGATTTTGATGTTCCGTTGAAAAGAAACATTTGTACGTATAACGCTATTGTACGTCACTCCGTAAAAACCGAGTAATTAGGTTTAATTCCGACAAACAATTTTATCGAAATAAAATAACGAAATTTACAAAGCTGTCACCATTTTTGACAGCGACAACAGAGAAGTATAGACAAAAGAGGCAATGCACAAATTAGACGTGAATGGGGTTTGACATATGGGCTTCAGCATTTGCCAGAGCCAAAGTGCAAATACCCAACAATGCATATGTCTTAGTTGCTATTCAAAGATTCTAATACATAGAAGTACTTAAATAGATACCAGAATATAATAAATTTTATAAACACCCAGATCCGGTAATGCAGACATTAAATGTTCATCACACAAATGCCTGTCCCGTTAGGAAATCGAACCTCGACCTCGACCAACAAGCCGGTGAAATAGTTTTAATCGGTTTATGCAGTTTTCATTATTAATTTTTAAACTTATATACGTAGTATATTATAATACGTAGATATTCGTAATAATTGTTGCCTTAAGTGATCCATGCCTCATCTAGGTAAGCAACTTTTTTTATAATACAGAAATATAATATCGCCTCTGTGGTCTAGCGGTTCAGTTGTCGGACTTGACTGCATGAGGTCCCGGGTTCGAATCCCGGGTCGGGCAACAAAAAGAAAATTGGGTTTTTCCAATTTTCTAATAAAAAAACGATGCTCGGGATTGGATATGTGCCCGGTTGGCGATATGCTTGCCACCTATCACATTGTGGGACTTAGTGTCTTCGGCTAATCGTGGGTGCCTTGGTTGTGCCTCTGCCTGCCTCTTCGGGGATATGGGCGTGAAGATACTTTATAAACTAGCGGATAAATTTCCTGGCGCTAAGAAACACACTTCAGTACACCCAAGGCCTAACATCTAAAAAATATTTCTTCACTTTTCGAGTCTAAATTACTTTTAGATTGTTTAAAAAGAGGCAATTCTAAAACGTATGTTTTGTTCACAGTCAATGATTCAACTGAAAGAGCGTAAAGAAATGGACGAGGCATTCAAAAAGGCTCAGAAACCCTGGGCGAAGTTATTACAAAAGGTGGAGAGGACGAGACTCGAATACCATACGGCTTGCAAACAGGAACGCACCGCACAGAACCAGGAGAGGAATGCTAGTGGGGACAGTTCGCTGAGTCCAGACCAGGTCAGTGGGCTTTTTTGTAATTTATGGAATAATTGTATCGAAGAAGAGGGTATTTCGCGTTTGTTTCTTTGAAGAATATAACGTTTTGCTTAACGTAACTTCGAACGATGAAGAACTTCGAATTTTGAAAAAATCATCTCAGCTGACATTGCCCCTGAGGCAGCAGGGTGATAGTAAAAAACGAAATGGTTTCTTCTTCTTCGCTGTGTTCCCTTATTTTCTCTTGTTACCATATAGTTATATAGGTTTTCATATAATAGTCGCCTTAAACTATGAAAAATCAGTTATCACGGCGGACTTTGTACCACCCAGTTTCTTTTTTTTTCTATATAATGAAAGTCGTGTTAGTTACACTATTTATAACTCAAGAACGGCTGAGGTAATTTCGCTAAAATTTGACGAGATGGTAGCTTAAACTCGGGATACGAACATGGGATACTTTTTATCCCGTTTCGACTACGAGGAAACCAGGAAAAAACCATTAAAATTTTTCCCGAACAAACTGAACAGGCGGAATGAATTTCGCCGGAGTTTTTACTATTTAATAGTTGCTAGACTAGACCCAAAGAGGCAAAAAGAGCTGTTTTTTGTGTTGTAATGTTTTAATCAAGTATTCATCATTGAGTTCCGCTTGTGTATGTTTTTATGATAATGAACACCTCACATTTATTAACACATGAAACTATAGAGCATTTAGTTAATGGCCACTAACCGCAGGTCAATAGTGGAAAGGTTTTATGCATCCGAATTAATAACTGCTTCTTAAACGTGATAGTTATCATCAAACAAACGAATTTTGTGGTTTAAACAAGTTTAAACACGTAATTTTACACTTCTGCCTCAACTCTCTTTTTTTTTAATGATATTGGAAGGCAAACAAGCAAACGGATTTCCTGATGTTAAGAAATTCACGCCGCCTAGAGACACCAAAGGTGGTAATGGTGCGTTGCAAACCCGAGGCCGGGATGTTAGGCCTCGAGCAAAAGCAAGTTTACCGGCTACCTTACCCTCCGAACCGGAACATGTCATGACGTTATGGCGACAGGAATAGGTAAGGCGGTGGTAACAATCCGGGCGAGTCGCTGCTAAACTCTACCACCAAGTCAGATGTCACGGTTTTAGTGACGGTGAGCCTGTGCTCGCCTTTTACGAGCTGCCTGGGAAGGAAGGCAGATTGTCTATTCTACAAAGGAGCCCGGACCAACACGAGGAATTCTCCCTTTTTTAAAATAATATAAAATTAAAAAAAATAGCATCAACGGAAAAATAAGTGATGTGGTTGTGTATATGTCTGTCTGTGGCATCTTAACTCCTAAAGGTATTGAATTATTTTGATGCGCTTTTATTTGTTTGATAGTTGACTTAATTGAAATAGCTCTTAACTGCATTATGAATAAGTTTTGCCCGGGAGTTACCTATTGATTTTTTTAAATTTCTAATTATTAGTATGGGATTGGAATTAAAATAAACAACCATACGAATTACCCGATGGTAAAATATACACGCCATCTATAGAAAAAAAAGAGTAAGTATACTGTCTTGCATAAATAAGTTTACCGGCTGTGATAGCTTCC
This sequence comes from Calephelis virginiensis, assembly GCA_002245475.1. NCBI lineage: Eukaryota > Metazoa > Arthropoda > Insecta > Lepidoptera > Riodinidae > Calephelis > Calephelis virginiensis. The sequence goes on from NJDC01065441.1 coordinate 15,743, forward strand.
GCTATAATGGCGAGCACGAGGTGGCAGGTTTTCCAGTGGTAGCAAAAAAAGAAAAAGCTATTTTCAAAATCTGTCACCCACTCATGGTAATAGTATTAAGAGCAAAGGCTTCCCTCTTAGGGCCTGCTGAATAAAAAAAGTAGTTGGCTTATATTCTTTAATGAGATATGGGACCAACACGGCTAAAAGAAAATTAATAAATTTATCAATATCCAATATAAACACATTACTTTCTTATGCACATCCGAATTTATATAATGTTTAAACTTTAAAGTTCTATTTGAGCAAAATATATTAGGTTTTTTATTAATAACATCGTCGTATGAATAGGTTCCTCGTATGATTCAAGTTGACCAATCCAACTTAGCTACGTATCGTTTCGGAAACTGAGAGATCAGATTATGAAATCTACAGCGTTTTTTGAATTCCGTACATTCCATAAAAAACAGGTCGTTTAGACGCTCCAGTGCAGCTAATTCGTTTTTTCTTAATTCTTAGTAAAGATTAGTTGTACAGAAATAGTAGGTAGTTTACAGGAATAGCAGAAAAAAATGTATCTGATGTTTGACTCCGGGTCTTCAACTATCGTCATTGAGTTTCATCAATTGGTACATACATACATATCTTCACGCCAACTCCCTTACGGGGTAGGCAGAGAGTATCGAGTGCCAGACCTCACGATCCTGACAAACCTGTCTTGCTTCCTTCACATTCATAACCCTTTTCATACAAACACGCCGGTTTCGGAGACTCTTGACACCACCCTCGGATAATATCCGATTGATCTGATCATGAAATGTCAGCCTTGGTCTCCCCGGGTACCTACATCCATCCACATTCGCATTGTATATCTGCATCAATTGGTTTGGTTGCTAAACAGTAAGTACATTCGCTGACTTACATTATAAATATTTGTGTGTTCTAATATATGTACATATATTATGGAAAGTAGGTACAAGTTATATTAATAAATTGTTTATGATGCACTACTCATTTCACTATTGTATTTTATTATGTTTATAAAAACTAATGCCCGTTTCGTGTGGTCATCGCCTTACGACTGAACGGAAGGACCAATTTCGCTAATTTTTTTTGTCGTTTGTCATTGATAAGAGAAGGTTCTTATGGAAAGAAAAACAATTCTTCAGTCATAAAGACTGTTAATTGTTGTTAATGGCAAGCGATTTGTTTGCCGGTCGGCTAGGGTTAAATAAAATAGTGTCCTAATATAAAATCAGAAATAAAGTTTAAGGGTACAAGTGATTATTAATTTCGTATAAAGTTGGTATACCAGTATCTCGTGGTGTATGTGGGTCGTTCGATACTAGCCAATATCTTATTCATATGTTATTTATGCCAGCTGAATTATAGCCTTAGCCGTCACTATATGTGGTTTCCGATGTTACTTTTAAAGTGTTATTAAAGTTTTACAACTTGTAGTGACGGTGGCGAGTGCAATTCCACAAATGTAGTTCTTGAATTGTTTGTAACTTAATATAATTGCATTAAATTGTATTTTCTGATAATGATAGTAATAATTGGAGCTCAACATTTTCGCAATAATACCCCCTTACTAATAAAACTTACGCGCTCCTTGATCTGGTGTGTTGCTTAATTTTTTTGTTAGCAAAAGTAAAGTTACACACGAGATCAACGGGGGCGTAAGTAATTAGGTAAATCTATGAGATATTAGGTCATTACATATGAAATTGGCGTTGTGTATTGAAGGAAGATATCGAAATTTTTTTTAATATATATTTATTTAACTCACTAATTGATTGCGAAATAAACCATTCGGACTGGAATCAATAAAATTTTTGAAGGCAGTTTGGACTACCCTAAAGTTGATTTCTTTTCCTTATAAGAAGTTATCCCAATAAAAAAAAATGGTAATGGTATTGGAGACAGGTCTGGAGTGTACGGTGGAAGTCTTAGATATTCCGATTGAAGCTCTTCTAATTTCGAAGACGTTTGTGGTAAAGCGTTTTCTCGAAGCAGCAGTGGCACAGAGCGGTAAACCAGCCTCAGTTGTTTAGCAGCTAGCTTTTCCATCTCGGTCTGCAATTACTGACATAAACCTTCTGCCGTAATCATCGGGCCTAATTTAATAAAACAGGAATAAACGACACCGGCACTTGTCCAACCAAAGCTTAGCAGTAACTTTTTTCAGTCACTTTTCGTTTAGGGTAGGGTTTGGCTGTCTTGCCTTAGTTCAGCCATTGCGATGAGCGCTTCCGATTTTCATAGACAATCCACTTTTCATCACAGGTAATGGTTTGTTTTAGAATCCGTTATTACTGCGCCGGTCAAATAATGTAACTTCATTGTTTTCCTGTGGAACCCTCTTTTGAAGCTTTTTAATCTCATCAATTTTCTTCAAGTTAAAACACTTATAACTAACACCGCAGCCTGCAGCTACCTCGGACGTGGTTTACAATGGATCTGCTTCCGTAATAGCTATTCTTCACTGTCAACTTGAGTCTCTGGCCATCCTCGGTGCTTATTCTGCAGGTCGAAATTTCTACTACGAAAATTTTGGAACCAAAAAGGCATCGTTTTTTTCTTTTGTGACACGATTGCCATACATTCATCATTACCTTTCGCAGCACTGGTGCCATGTTAGAACTTGTATGAGTTCGAGAAAGTACGTATTCCATTTTGTAAACTGACCAACGCAAACATAAAAATTAACAAATGAACGGATAGTTTACGAAACACAAATACAAATCGAAATAGCTGTATATACCCATGAATTGGCCAGTACAGCAAAACGCCAATTTTGTATGTAAGGACCTAATGTTATCTATAAAAATCTAATAATGACCACGGTGATGGCATCACTGGTATTTTTGCGAAATTTTCATAATTCCAAAACCCGTTACAAACATCAAACATTACTTTTATTTGGTTTAGTTTACTGCTGACCTTTTGGCAGTCGAAAGTTTGTTCAAGTTAAATTCGAACTACAAGTTAATACGAAACTGTAACAATAAAGTTTATGTACTGTTGTACTTTATTTAATGTCACAGTTTAAACAGGTCCCATTTAGCGGGCAGTGGACAGAACGCCGGTATCGACCGAAGAGCTGCAAGTTCCTTGTCCCAGTTACCCTCACTTGTCTTTGAGAATCCATTGTAAATATTCTTAAAACTTTTAATGTGTCTAAAAATATACTTACTCTATACAAAGACATGAGTTATGTACAGATATGAGTTTATAAGTGGGCGTGCTTTAGATCAGCCATTGAGTATTTTTTAATATAATGTGAATTTTCTGGCCTCGGCTTTTCATGAAACTCCGTATTTTATCAAAGCAAGTATCCATTAAGATATAGTGTTTGAGAGAAAAAAAGTAGATAGCAGCTTTTGAGAGAAAAGAAGTAGACAGCTTCCACATATTTTATGTGGGAGCTGTTAGGAATACTCGCCCTTTAATAGTCACATTAGGTAGTAATTTTCGGTGAAATACTAAAACTAGTTTTACTTGCTCTTTATTATATACCTGTGTGTCTGTTTGTGGCATTTTTAATTGGATGGACCGATTTCTAGGCGGATTTTAGTGTAAAAATTACGCGATCAAGATAATTTTTCACAACATAGGTCTTGCCAGAGGTTATTGATTTTTATAAACTTAGTTTTATAGACGACTAGCGGCCTGTCCCGTCTTCGAACGGGTGTAGAATATACCTAAAAACCTTTCTATTTAATCACTTAATGTATTGAAAAAAAAACCGCATCAAAATACTTTGCGTAGTTTTAAACATTTAAGCATCCAAAGGGGCATAGAAATAGAGGAAGCGACTTTATTTTATATTAGGTATTTAGCGATAGGCTGCAAAAGTTTGAAATCTGCATCATTAAGTTAGTGTTTTAAAAATTAGTCAAGAAAGTAAGTAATTATCTTCTCGCTCATACTTCCGAAGGAGTAGGCAGAGGCCCACCCACGACTAGCCGAAGACACTAATTCCAACGATGTGGTAGTTGGCAAGCCTATTGCCCACCGGGCACACATGCAATCCCGAGCAACATTTTTTTTATTAGAAAATTGGAAACATACATTCTCCAATTCTATTTTCGTTGCCCGACCCGAGGACCGAACCCGGGACCTCGAGAAGTCAAGTCCGACGCCGGACAGCTAGATCACAGAGGCGATAAAATTAGGCAATCTTCACACATTTTCAAAATAATAGATTTTATCATTTCATTACATTATTCGCTATCATAAAACAATCAAATAGATAACAGATTGACCCACTGGCCTATAATTGGGTTATCAATTAAAACACAATAATAATGACTGCTAATTGCCATTTACAGGTTATTCTATTGTGCGGTCGCGATAACATCGGCGACCATCTTAAGTTGTAATTTAATACATTTGTAACTTTAATTGCCTTTGTATTGTGTAAGTTTGACAGACTTAGGGAGCGTTCAAGTATTACGTAACGCAATATTTGAAGATTTTTGACCCCCCTCCTCCTCCCCTAGCAACGCACCGTAACGATTTTCTGTATCTCCCCTCCCCCTCTCAACGTTACGTAACACTCAAGTGACTCTTTTTACCCCAAAGTCGTAAAAAATATATTATAGTTTTCATCCTTGGTATACTTTCAATGGCCTTTGTGGTAATAATACTAAATAAAATTGATATTTATTTATATTTACTAAATAAATAAACCATTTTTTGTTTTAAAAAAACAATGTTTCGTAACGTGTTGTAAGAAAGACCCCCTCCTGCCCTTGTAACGGATTGTAACGTTTTACGAGAACCCTCCTACCCCCTCGTATAAAAGACTTGCCATTAAATAAATTTAAAAAATATGTCATAGTGAAATTTTAAAAGAAAAGGTTACTATATCACTGTCGAATATCTATCAGATAAGAGTGCTTGGGTTTAATTGCTCCTTATACTAATCTCATATTAGTAAAAATGTGTGATGTAATTCTAATGAATTTGTATGGAGTAAGAAAAAAAAAGGCAAGCCCGCTAAGTTTCTTGCCGGATCTTCTCAGTGGTAGTTTTTAGTATTATATAGACTCGTCATAAGTGCCTCTCGTAAGGTGAATGCGAATAATAATATTTTCTATTCTATTCTATTCATTGGGTACCACGTCACGATTGACAATTCGTTATTCGAAAGATAGCAAATGTTTCCGAAATGATTCCACATAAATTTTATCAACATCCTACTAGTAGTTTTAGAGCTACACTTAATGATGTATAAATAGATGAGGTCGTCGAGATAATGGAGTCGCTTAATGATATACAAAGTCAATTTTAACCGAAACTTGATCTTTAGTAGGTTAATTATTAATCATGTAAAAATATTATTTCAATATTTAATTAATAAGTTATCAACTATAATTATACTAACTGATAATTGCCATTTACTTGTTTATTCTCTTGTGGGATCGAGATTTTAAGTAGAGAGTTTAAGTATTTTTTTATGATAATGGAAGGCAAATAAGCAGACGGATTTCCTGATTTTAAGAAATTCACGCTGCCTAGAGACACCAAAGGTGGTAATGGTGCGCTGCCAACCTGAGACCGAGATGTTAGGCCTCGAGCAAAAGTAAGTTTACCGGCTACCTTACCCTCCGAACTGGAACAAGTCAACGGCAGGCATTATACGTTATGGCGATAGGAATAGGTAAGGCGGTGGTACCAATCCGGACAAGCCTGATAGATATAACTTAAAACAACAGTTTGATTTACTTGCAGACTCTTCTTATGCGACATTTTCTATAATATATCCTAAAAACTTTTCAACAAAAAAAAATTATATCATATTTTCAAAATTTTTAGAAGTATTAATATGTGCAAGAGAAATGAAACCGTTTCAAAAGTAGTTGCCAGCAAAGATTGTAAATCGAACATTCTTAGATTCAATATGAAAAATGCCAAAAAGTGAAAAAATATTCTATTTTCCTACTTAGTTTCTCTTTAATGCAGTGCATTTAGAGTAACGCGTTTCTATTTTCTTTATTCGTTAAAAAAAAAAATGTTTTCTTGACTCTCGAAAACTCTACGGTAACAGTAACCTTGTCATTATCGTTGGAGCTAATTTCCTCGTATAATTTTTGGAATTCTCCCTTTGTTGGTCCGGGCTCCTTTGCAGAATAGACCATCTGCCTACCTGCCATGCGAGCATAGGCTGACTGTCACTAACACCGTGACATTTGAGTAGGTGGTAGTTTCGAAGCGACTCACCCGGATTGGTACCACCGCCTTACCTATTTCTGCCGCCATAACGTCATAACGTGTTCCGGTTCGGAGGGTAAGGTAGCCGGTAAAATAACTTTTGCTCGAGGCCTAACATCCCGGCCTCAGGGTGGCAACGTGTCATTACCACCTTTGGTGTCTCTAGGCGGCGTGAATTTCTTACCATCAGGAAATCCGTCTGCTTGTTTGCCTTCCAATATCATAAAAAAAATGTCTTATATACATGCATTTCTAAGAACTTTTTGATTCATCTTTTTTATACATTTCATTTACCGACAGTGATTTTTTAATTAAACGTGATCTTGATTAGGTTTCAGCGGGTGAACAAACGCGGAGAGTATTCTACTTTTAGTCTTCATGTGTAGATATTTAAGCTAAATCAAATACAAATTGCCTCTGTTGTGTAGCGGTTCAGTTGTTGGACTTGACCGCATGAGGTCCCGGGTTCGAATCCCGGGTCGGGCAACGGAAAGAAAATTGGGTTTTTCCAATTTTCTAATAAAAAAAAATGTTGGTCGGGATTGGAAATGTGCCCGGTTGGCGATAGGCTTGCCACCTATCACATTGCGGGGCTTAGTATCTTCGGCTAGTTGTGGGTGACCTGGTTGTGCCTCTGCCTACTCCTTCCGGGATATGGGCGTCAAGATACTTTTTTTTTTTGAAATACAAATCGCATATTGATCTAAATTCCGCTTCCACCCTTTTTAATTTCAGCATTTACTACGGTTGATTAATTTGAGCAACACCTCGCAAAGAGGGTTGTTCGTCGTAATTACTTTTAATTAATATTGTCAGAGCAGCATCCCTTTTTAGTTCATTAGGGAAATCGGTAACACCTCAGTGGCAATGAACGTCACGAATGAATGAATGAATGAATGAATGAACGTTATCGTTGGGAGATGCTGCTGGTTATCTACTGGTTGATTATTTGCTTACTGGAGATTGCCCATATATTTTCGCGTAGTTTTATTTTAATTTCACGCATAAACCCGTTTAGACTTCAGCCCCCTGAACATCTCCAAACACCAAAAATTGCAAGTATAACATCGCCCCGATGTCCCCTTGTTAGTTTTTTTCAAAAATTAATCGATAGAATGTAGGGGTTTTATGGTTTAACATACATCTAAAATATCGGTGCTGTTTAATATAATTATAAAATACATACATACACATCTTCACGTCAAGTCCCTTATGGGGTAAGCAAAGAGTATCAAGTACCAAACCGCACGGTCCTTGCAGACCTGACTTACTCCACATTCATAACGCTTTTCATACAAACACGCTGGTTTCGGAGACTCTTGACACCTTCGAATAACACCGGAGCGATTTGATTATACTAATTATAAAATAAAAAAAAAATGTCTTTTTTTTTATTATTCTGAGTGCGAGAAAAGTTCTAAAATTAACATATATTAAGATAAACGTCAGTTTTTGACCTTTATTAATTTTATCTGCAACGATAACTAATTTAATAGTATAATCACAGAATAAATAATATTACTAAGGTAATAATATTTCTAACACATTATGTAACTTTGTACATAAATGTCAATTTAATCAATACAAAAGTAATTAAACATTTTGATGGAGGAATTAAATCCTCGGTAGCTCAATTAACTGGACATCGTCAACATACGACTGGAGTTGTAGACTCAATTCAATTTAAACATTAAAACATTTACTTATTAGATTCTTGTTTCTTCTACAATCCACTATAAATTTACCTAATTAAAAGGTAGTATCTTTCTTAAAGGCAAGACAAAAAAATTTTTAGCGCTTTAACATCTAAATATCTTGTGAGTCTCATTTTTTGTTTTAAAACTTTAATTCAGAGGAATTCTTTTGCATTTAAGAGTACATTTCTAAGAATCATTGCTATTTCGACATTAGCAGCTTACTTAGCATACTATTACTTAGCACTTATCATACATGTTAACCTTCCTCTTGAATCACTCTCCAGTCTCCCTATTAGAAAACCGTATTTAAATCCATTGCGTAGTTTTAAATATCTAAGCCTACATACCCTATGTATAGATAGACAAATCAGATCTACCCTACCCTACCCTATGTATAGATAGACAGATCGATGGATAGACAGAGGAAAAGCGACTGTGTTTTACACTGTGTAGTGATTATCCTCATTACACAAGGAAATCGTCGACATAGGAGAGCAACGTAAACGCAGCGGACAGTTATTATTGTGTGATGTCCTTTAAATAAAAACATATTTAAAGGCTACTACAAACTAACTTACTACACTTTCCCGTTACATTGCTCTTCCGTTTCGTTATTTACAGGCAGTTAACATGTTCCCGGAAACTGCGACTACATTTTATTCGCTGCTCTATTTCGGCTTCGTGAAGTTGTCTGGAAATAAACCACTCCACGGTGTTGCGTCAGTGGTACGCCTACAGTAATTTCATGTTTTCTCTGTGAACAAAAAAAGCTGTAATAATTCGTCTAAAGGAACGAGGAAGTGGTTTCCTATTCCATAATATAAATTTACAATCCTTGACTTGTATTGAAAAGTAATAAAAGTTTATTTCCGTTTTCTAACCGACTTCATTCTCGTCATTTATTAGGTCGTCATCATAAGCGAAAAATGCATGCATTATTATACTATATTGTCGCCTCTGTTGTCTAGCGCTTTAGGTGTTGCATTTGACTGCATGACGTGCCGGGTTCTTATCCCGGGTCGGGCAACAAAAAGAAAATATGGTTTTTCCAATTTTCTAATAAAAAAAAATATACTAAGTATAACACAAAAACTACTAGTGGGATGATGAAGGGAAATTTATGGGGGACCATTTTGGAATAATTTGATGTATTTCGAAAAAATATTATCAAATCGCGACGTGGTAGCTACCTAATGAAATGGTTGGAGTCGGTTTTTGGAACTTTACTGCTCTTATTTTTTTTTATAATATTGGAAGGCAAACAAGCAGATGGATTTCCTGATGGTAAGAAACTCACACCGCCTGAGGCCGGGATGTTAGGCCTCGAGCAAAAGTAAGTTTAACCTTACCCTCCGAACTGGAATACGTCAAAGGCAAGCACTGAAGGTATGGCGGCAGGAATAGTTAAGGCGGTGGTACCAATCCTTGTTTTAAGTATATTCTTATTCTCGACTTTTTAAATGTTCCCCAATTAAAGGCGCAACAACGCTGTGTTTTCTTGATTTTCAAATGTAGGTATATTAATGTGAACAGAAAAGAAAAGCAACGAACGATCCTTTTTTAAATTTTAATTTCGCTTTTATTATTTTCGAGTCTTATCAAGAGCTTATAGTGTCGTCCGTTTTCACTATTTTTGAAAGAAAAACTTCTTTAACGGCATTGTTCTATTTTTATAATGGGTAAAGAATTTTAGACTCGCGTTTTTTCTATAGAAGAGGAGGCAAACGAGCAAGTGGGTCACCTGATGGAAAGTGATCACCTCCGCCCACGGACATCCGCAACACCAGGAGTATCACAGATGCGTTGCCGACCTTTAAGGAATGAGTACGCTCTTTTCTTGAAGGTTCCTAAGTCATAATCATTTGGGAATAGCGCCTTCGGTAATTGATTCCACAAAGGTGTTATATGGGATAAAAAATGTCTTCGGAATCGCTCAGTTGTAGATCGCCACGCATCGAGATGATGGGCATGATACCTTAAGCTCTGACGCGATGTCCGAAGGCGGAAAATAAGCGGCTGTAATTAAACCAGACAACTCCTCAGAGCATTCCCCATGATAGATGCGGTAGAGAACACTGATTGACCCAACATCTCTACGCAACTCTACATCATCATCAACTCAACATCTCTACGTAATTGCCCGGTCATTGGCAATTCGAATGACTCTACTTTGAATGCGGTCAAACGGGAGGAGCTGGTACTGTGGAGTTGGTGCTTTATATAGTTGTAAGCGATGGGTCTGCTTGAAATACTGTCTCTCTTTACTGAGCACACCAAGTTTTTTAGAGGCTATTTTAGCCTTCTCCTCCAGGTGACCACGAAATTGGACATTACTCTAAATATTAACGCCGAGTATACCAATGTAGTCTGTGGCAGAAAGGGAAACGCTCTCAAATCGAGAAGATGCGACAAAGGGAGTCTTTTTAGCGGAAAACGCGCAAACTTGTGTCTTGTTAGGGTTAAATTGCACCAGATTCTGCTGGCCCCAAAACGAAATTTCAGACAAAAGATTGTCAATTTTAAACACAAGTTGGTTCCGGCTCTCGATGACATGTTCCCGTGATATATTATGTCGGCCAAAGTATAAGGCTTCCATTTATAAGGCTTTCATCTGCATAGCAATGGATGTCACTAATTTGCAACATGTCATTGACATGCAGAAGAAACAAAGTAGGAGAAATCACACAGCCTTGGGGAACACCAGCATTGACAGGTTTGGACTCCGAGCATACACCGTCGACAACGACTTTGATGCTACTCCCTTGTCAAAAAACTCGTGATCCCTGTACATAATTTCTCAGGAAGACCGTGAGAAGGAAGCTTTGATAGAAGCGCCTTGTGCCACACCCGATCGAATAAAATATGTTGTCGCCGAATTTTATACTATGATATTCGTTTCGCCGGCTGGTACATTTACAAGCAAAAAAGCGGCAAAATAAATTAAACGAATATTATGTTTTACCAAATACATTATATTTCTATTATACTGATAGTTAAATCATTACCCATTTATGTCCCAACCCTTTGATTTTTTTAAATTTAAAATCTGGAGAAACCAAATAGGAGAGCGTTCAAGTATTAGTTCAAGTAACGCAATTTGGGGGGGGGGTCTCGAAAAAAGTTACGACGCGTTCCAGGGGTAGGAGGGGGTCTCCCGTACAACACGTTACGTAACATTATTTTTTTAAGAAAAAAAATAGGGAATTAAAACTCCTATATTGTTTTGAGAGCTTATTATTAAGAAAAACTAAAATAGGATAATGAAGGACGAAAAAGATTGTGTGTAAAGCCAAACATTTATAAAAAAATAACAAAATATGCAGCCGTTGCGGGTTAAAAACCCAATTCTATATAATTGCGCAAAGGCAATGATAAAGAAAGTATACCAAGGATAAAAACTATGACATTTTCCGACTTTAGGGTAAAAATAGTCACACTTGAGTGTTACGTAACGTTTAGAAAGGGGAGGGCGGTACAGAAAAACGTTACGGTGCCTTAGAAGTGGGAAGGGGAAGGTCAACAATCTTCAAACATTGCACCACCTTGCCTTTTTTCAATCTATTGCGGTATTTGTTATCGCGCTTATATCATGATAAAGTCATCAGTGTAGACATGATCTCACACTTCATGTTATATCTTATCTTTGATGCATTATTCTGATGTCATTTGTGTTTTACAAAAACACTACAATCATATAGACTAGGATCCAACAAATCGGTTTTATGACCAGCGCTAACTAATTTCATAAAAGTTGATAGTTTCTCAGTCATTCAAACAATTTGCTTTCTGCTTTTTTTGAAACTACGAAACGGATTTCGATTTTTTAATAGATAAAGTGATTCAGGAGGAAGATTTATATGTATGCGCTAAAGAAAATGTGTGATGTTTCGCTAGCTGACTGCGTTCTTAACAGTGAGATCCGAGAAAGGGTGGGTTGAAAAGAAAGTGTTGGAATTAAAATGAGAAAGTGCTCCGCTAGTTCGGTCATGTGAAAAGAATGGCAGATGAAAGATTGACATAGCAGATATACAATGCGAATGCGGATGGATGTATGTACCTGGGGAGACCTAGGTTGACATTCCACGATCTAATCGCTCGGATATTATTCGAGGGAGGACCCTCGTGAACTTAATAAGCAAAACTCTTGAAAATCAGTTTTTTTATCTGAATGGATTTAAAATCGTTTGTACCTGATTGTACCAACTTTTTTTTCGTTTGTACCTGAATAGCTGAAGGGGGCCGAATAGCCATTAATAGCCCATTCTTAATTCTTGATAATCAATTTTTTATTTATCAGAATGGGTTAAAAATCGTTTCTACCTGATTGTAACAACATTTTTTTCGTTTGTACCTCAATAGTGAAAGGGTAGGGCCCCAATACTTAATTCTTGAAAACACCAGTCTTTTAATCGGAATCTGTTTAAAATCCTTTGTACATGATTGTACCAACTTTGTTTTCATTTGAATCTCAATAGTTAAAGGGCGCCGAATATGGCTATGCTGAATTCTTTAAATTGTCTTAAGTGAATGAAAACTCTGGTTTAGGTCCGCCTAAACCTTTTAAATCCAACGCTTGTACTTCAATAGTCGTTGTTCTTGATATTTGTGACAATGGGCTTAAAATCATTCAATTGTTTTTATTCAATATTTTTTTTATTACAATGGACTTAAAATCATTTGTTCCTAATTGTTCTATTTTTCAAAAGATTTGCGTCTGGGCCCAAAATCATGTTCCAAGATTTTTGACAGTTTCGAGCTTTGTACCTCGGGTCACATCGATGCATGCTATTGTCTAAATTTGTGAAAACCCTAGTCTAGGCAATTTACTCAAATTTGTCGTTCGTACCTCCCATGTGATCCGATATCGTTGTCGAACGACGATAGCCGATATCCCATAGCAGACACCCTAATAGCATAGTCAGATTCGCTAACCAAGCCAACAGGTTGGTCGAAACTCGAAACTAATATTCCAGTAATATTAGCCAGCGTGGCCACATTTCAAGACCCGGTCACACTTACCGGTTTGTACCAACGAAATTCATTCAGTATTAATGATTCTGTTAAATGGCTGGCAGGTTATAAATATTGGCGGTTTGATAAGTATTTGTAATTTATTGCTAATACCTATCTGCTTTCACTACACCGTAATTCTATATTGACGGCTTGTCGTAGATAAGTTACCTTACGAGTGTGCCAGCTACGATTCGTATCCTTCCATTAATCGCAGTTGTTGCTGGTGTGAAATGTGATTATTTAATAATTGTTGCAACTAGCTTTTATATTTATTGCTTTTGATTGGTTCGTAGTCGGTATGTTCTGAAGAAGATTTCATTTCTACTATGGTTATTCTCTCTATTATAGAATTTTATTTGCAATTGTTGTATAATATGACTAAAAATAACTGGTTGCGCATTGTTTTTAAACTATATTAGTATGGAACAAGTTTTTATGTTTTTGAAAAAATCTGATATCTGTTAAAGAGTAGTGTTAGTATATGTTTTCTTTTTTTATTTTTTAGTAGCTCTACGTATTTTTTTGAAGTGAAAACTTCTTTAGCGGCGTTGCGAACTTTTTTTGGAATGGGTAAAAAATTCTAAACTCGCGTCAGAATGTAAGACGGCGCACTGCGCGTGCGCCAATAAGACGGCGCGAGATCTAAAATAAAACGTTCATTCATTGCTGTTTTTGTATTGCTTAGATATTTCCGAAGAGTATAGGATACGCAATGGATAATACGCCGCAATACATCTACCATTACATTCTTACAGATTGCATTAAGGTACATTAACTCTCGGCGAATCGTGGGTGACCGGGGATATGAGCGAGAAGATACTTTCCACCGGCATCAAATTCTAAACTAAATCACTAGGCTATTGGAAGCTTATGTCCACCAACAGAGGGCTGAAATGATGATAATGAGAAGTTGATTCGAATGTCGATATTTTTTGTTGCCCGCGACTTTTCGTGGTCAGTGATGGGAGTGAAAGATTTTTCTGGTGTCAAGGATATCTTAAGAATTGGCCCGGGCTATAAGATGCTACCACAATAAAATGGTGAAAAACCGTTTAGTAGTTGTTGCGTGAAAAGGGAACATACAAACCATAAAAAAAAAATTTTTGAAATCCTCGTTTTTGAATTCTTTATACAACACTTAGCAATCACTGTTTTAAAAAATAGTTTAAAAAAAGTATCTTCACGCCCATATCACCGAAGAAGTAGGCAGAAGCACAACCGGGGAACCCACGACTAGCGGAAGATACTAAGTCGCACTATGTGATAGGCCAACGGGGCACACATCCCGTCCCAAGCAACATTATTTTTCTTTCCCGTCCTTGGAATCGGACCCGGGACCTCACGAAGTCAAGTCCAACACCTGGACCGCTAGACCACAGAGGCGATATAATATTATATGTATAGACTACCTGCCTGTTCCGACTTCGCACGGATGGTAATTTTTTTGATACATGATACATGACATAAATAGAGATGTAAGCTATCCTATCTCTCAAGTTGGATCAACCTGCACACGGTGTGCAAATTTGAATGAAATCGGTTAAGTAGTTTAGGAGTCTACCGGGGACAAACAACGTGACACGTAATTTATATATGTTAAAATATTGTGAAAATTATTTGTTCAGGTAGAAATAAAGTTAAATATAACTTGCTATCTGGTTTTTGTACACCTCTGGGCCATTAAAATTGAAATGACTGTCTAAGATAACTTTATCTCCTATCATTTGTTTGAATTTCCTCGGACTAGTTCTAGTTTCGCGGACCTTGGACACAACCAGATAATGTTAATACAATATTTGTTTTGATATTCACGTGATAAGAAAGACTAGAATGTTACCTTCGTACCTGATGAGCATAGCTGGGTTGTGTTTATCGTCGCGTTAACGGGTAAGAAAGGAAATAAAAATTTCGCCACAGGACTTAAATTGTTAGGAGCTCAAACGGTTAGAGCATTCGTCGGCTTGAGACCAAAGGTTACAGGTTCAAATCCAGTCTAGGGTGAAATTTTTTCTTTATTTAAAATTTTTAAAAATCATGTTGATGATTTTGCAAAGGGATTCTATGATGAATTGAAGGTAAAGGGTTACCAACTCAATGTAGGTCTTTTGCGTTAGCAAGTTTACAGACAATCCTACCCTGGAAAATGGACGCGACATGGCGATCATTGTATGTGCTAACTGCGAATGGGGAAAGAAAAGACTTCGTACTGTTCTTTATTAAAATAATATGTAAGCTTTTAAATACCTATATTTTTTTTACAAAGGTTTTAAGCTAAGTTAAAAACTGGCCGATGTTGGACTCGACTTCGTGAGGTCTCGGGTTCCATCCGCGGTTCGAGCAACCAAAAGAAAACGTGCTTTTTCAATTTTCTAGTCGTGGGTGCCCTGGTTGTACTTCTGCCTACCTCTTGTTTGTCTTTCTATATTATAAAACCATTTTCTTTATTCACTGAAGTCGATCTCTACAAGTTTTAGTTTCTAATGTGTTGTAACTGTTTATACAATAGGGCTTTTTGTATGTCGTTTTCTTCATATTGGTGAAAACGTTTACTGGACCTTTGCAATTGACCTGGACAATTCCAAGGTCGACCTCGTATGCAGGGTCGCCGGTAATAGGCTGACGAAATAAACATTAACTTTTTTTAAAAATGTAATGG
Source organism: Calephelis virginiensis (assembly GCA_002245475.1). Taxonomy (NCBI): domain Eukaryota; kingdom Metazoa; phylum Arthropoda; class Insecta; order Lepidoptera; family Riodinidae; genus Calephelis; species Calephelis virginiensis. Next base: position 31,310 of record NJDC01065441.1, read on the forward strand.
AAGGCAAACAAGCGGAATGATTTCCTGATGGTAAGAAATTCACACAGCCTAGAGACACCAAAGGTGGTAATGGTGCGTTGCCAACCTGAGGCCAGGATGTTAGGCCTCGAGCAAAAGTAAGTTTACCGGCTACCTTACCTTCGAAACCGGAACACGTCATGACGTTATGGCGGCAGGAATAGGTAAGGCGGTGGTACCAATTCGGGCGAGTCGCTACCACCTAGAAAACTAATACTAAGTGGTAAAGGCATTTTGTAGTTGATATCTTATATGGAACTGATTGACTTAGGATGGATATACGGTTAAGAAGGATGGGATTCTCGTTATAGAAAAATTGTGACTTCGTCACCGTAGAATACATTTTCATACAAATTTTCATCCTACTGGGGTTGATTTAAAAAAAATTAACCGTTAAAAATGTATGTACTTCAAATTTCGTTAAAATCGATCCAACGGCTTTGCAGTAAAATTATAACAGACTATCACATTTATAATGTATAAAAAATATGATATAAAAAGGCCCATAGTTATTTGGAACTAGTTCACTAATCGTTTGACAGTTCTTACACAGTAAAAATTAGAAAAATTGGGCAGAAAGTTGAAAATTTTTTCCAACGTTCATAAGATTCGCTTTAACAAAACTCAAGTTTGGGTATCACAATATATCAGTCTGCAGTCATTACAAATTTTAATGATGAATGAAAATGCAGGCAAACTTTAAATATGTCATTTAAAGGTTAATTATTGTAGGTACTGAGCGTAGAATAAAAGCGAGGCGCGGCTTTGCCTAGAGTAGGAATGCCATATGACTGAACTGCGGTATCTAAACTCCCTGGCTTTTCTTCCCATGGTTAATACATAACAATCACATGACACTGGTCTACTAGCACTAGTCAAGGCACGTTAATCTTCCGCGTGCCAGATACGTTGGTACTCCATTCCGTTCACATATCAATAGACACCTTTATCACTAGATATCACAAAAATGCAGGAATTGAATAAGGAAATACAAGTCAAGAATTTTAACAATATTTAAGAATTCATATTCGATGTTGCTGTTCCTATAACATAATGTTTATTTAATATTTTTTCGAGGTTAAATTCTTAGAAAAGTAATTTGTAGTATGTTCGCTGTCATAACATCGAAAGAAGGCAATAATCGAGAACAGTAAAACTGCTCACCTCAAAAAAAGAACCATCAAAATCCGTAACCGCGTAACGGACATACAAAAAAAAAACATATAGTCTAATTTTATTGAGAATTTCTTCATTTTGTGGATTTGGTTAAAAAGAAGCGTTGATGCACAATTTTTCATAAGAAATATAATTTAATAATAGACTTTTGAATATGATGATACAATAAGATAAATTTGAACTAGGGCTAGGGTTGCCAACTTCCGAAAGAACAAACTCTGTAGGATTTTATCAAATCGGAGCAGGTATTATTTGATGGATTTCAAAAAAAATATTTATTTATTAGTTTTAGTTTTAAATTTATTTTATTTTCAATTTATTTTATTTAGTTTTATTTTACATGCTTTTGAGCAGCATCTAGTGTATGTTGGGAGCTTAATAAAGCGCGAGCGAAGCAGACGGGTACAGAAGATAGGGTAGGATTTATTGCAGAAAAAAAAGGTGTTATTACGACCCGGGAGCTTGGAAAATTAATCATTTACCGGACTCTCCCGGGTATTCTAGGAGAGTTGGCAACCCTAGCTAGGGCACCAAACCGACACTGTCACCGACGCCGATCATCGCGGCGTGTGACATTCAATTTTCTAATTTCCTACTTTCCGCTACCCTGGTGCCGCTTCTAGGTCAATGTGGAACGTTTTACATAATGTGTTTACATACACTTTGTAAGATATTCTGTACCATTTACTAAATAGCCGTTACTAAAGGCTTTGCGCTTTAAATTTATTTAGGCCGCCCCTAAGAACACGCTGAGGATAAATAGTAATTTATATATTGGCCCGTTTTTTATTAAAAAAATAAAATGTGACCCTATTATTAACCGACACCTAGCCCATTATTAACCGACTTGAAAATTAAAACTCAAACTCAAATTATTTTTATTTTGTAGGTAAAGCATCTTACTCTTAAAACATCTCAATGTTACTTACCTAAATAAAGTTATCCATACACAAATAATTGTAGGTAATCACAAAATAAACTTAACAATAGTTATAATTCAAACAGATTATTATTAACATAGTGACTACCCATAGTAACCTAGATACTACGTATAATACAATTATAACCATACAGTGGGTACATAAAAATAAAGCTACCGACTTTATATTTATGTACCCAATCCATAAAGTAACATCTACAAGCATTTTGTTTCCTCAAAAAATTAGGGAGAAATATGTAAGTTACCAATGTATGACAATTAATTGTATGTTTTTAGTCATATTAATATAGGTAAGAAAATCATAAAATAATAATATTTTTATTTACTGGGGGGGGGACAAAGATAAAGTAGTAGTAGTAGTATCGTCACGCCCATATCCCCGAAGAGGTAGGCAGAGGCACAACCAGGGCACCCCCGACTAGCCGAAGACACTAAGTCCCACAATGAGATAGGTGGCAAGCCTATCGCCAACCGGGCACTTATACAATCCCGGGCAACATTTTTTTTTTATTAGAAAATTGGAAAAACCAAATTTTCTTTTTGTTGCCCGACCCGGTATTCGAACCTGGGACCTCATGCAGTCAAGTCCAACACCTGAACTGCTAGACCACAGAGGCGATTGTTATCTATAAAATATAAAAATATATGTTTGTTTTTCTCGTTGGAAATTACTTTAACTAAGAAAAGTTTAACTTTTATTTCAAGAATGAACAGATAAACAAAGCGAATAAATAAACCCTGTGACGCGCATTCTAGCTGACGTCGAGCGTTGCCGTAATGAATGACGCCTCAAACAGGGGTGGGTGTTGACGTCACATCTACAAAGGTACTGTCACTCTGTCTCCGTCACGGACTTCTTAAGGTGGCAGCGGACAGCAGTGGCGTAGCTACCAAGGGGCTAGGCGGGGCAGTGCCCCGGGGCCCGCAAGCTCAGGGGGCCCTCGCATCCTTACCAGAAAATCTTAATCGAACTCAACTTTTCAAAATTTCTCCCATTTTCAAAATAATGATTTTTTTTTGGCAACGTTGCAAGATTTGTATAACTTTTTCGAAAACAGTATGAATCAGACACTACTCTAAAAAAACTAAATCCCGCTAGATGGTCCAGTAGAGTCAATACGATATCTGTAATAAAACTTCGTTGTTTTGATATTATCAAAGCATTGTCAGGAATGGTTCTAAAGAGTCATAATAAAGATGAGCGTAATGAAGCAGAGAGTATTAAAACAAAAATGCTAAATTTCGAGTTTGTGTTGCTATGAATCTTTTCTATTTCGTTTTATGGTCCAATACCTAAACCAAGTATTAAAATAATTGTAATTTATGTTGTTAGTGTTTAATAGTTTTATTACCTGCCCATGCACGAAAAAGAGCTGATGAGAAAGTTTCTTAGCATTTTTAAATTATTTGTATATTAAATTATTTTACTTCAAAAAACGTTACCAGTTTTGATAGCAGTGAGCCCCATTTTTTTATTTGCCCCAGGGCCCTTGGTTACCTAGCTACGCCACTGGCGGACAGTGACATTTTAATAATTATGTTTGTATGAAACAAACATAATTCTTCAAATTTTAAAACAAATATACGCGTTGAAAATTAAAAAAAAATACTTATCGCAGCTCGGATCTTGATGAAATTAAAACTAGGCCAACTG